>JASVEL010013243.1:37500-167674 GCA_032618575.1 Nicotiana noctiflora | reverse complement strand
GTTCGTTCAAGCTTTGATTGCGGCTTATGCGGTATTTCTATTTTTCTTTCTTCATGCTCAATGTGTTAATCATGTGAATTGCTTGTTCTTGTTTTTTCCTTAGTTTGCCGTTTTGCTCTTCATCTCCCAAGACTTTTATTTGGTCAATTATTCATCTGTAGCATTTGTTTGATTGCGTATATGTTTAAATGCATATTCATTTCGATTAGCGTCCTCAACAAATTATGTTTGTTTGTATGATTGTTCATGTTCTGGTCTGCCCGTATGCAATGCAAGTCTAGGTTTTGGTTGTGTGTTCAATT
This sequence comes from Nicotiana noctiflora, assembly GCA_032618575.1. Lineage (NCBI taxonomy): Eukaryota > Viridiplantae > Streptophyta > Magnoliopsida > Solanales > Solanaceae > Nicotiana > Nicotiana noctiflora. The sequence goes on along the minus strand of JASVEL010013243.1, from coordinate 167,372 downwards.
CTGGATTAGGAGTTAGTTAGATACAGTTGTCATAATGTGATAGTTGTTTAATCACTTGCCCATAAAAGGGCTAGTGGAACCTGCACAGCAGGGCATCCCACTGATGTTCCTGCCACCGGCATTATTTTATGCTATAGTCCATACCTGGACATTGGATAATGGAGGTTGCAGGGAATATGATGGGTTGGGGGATTCAGTGTAAGGGGGTAACCTTAGGAGCTGCTGGTCAGCTATAAGAAGAGAGCAAAAAACAGTATAAAAGGAGAAAAAAGAGGCAGCATATAGATTTTTCCAGACACACATAAAAAGATACAGATAAAGAAGTGACTGTTTCATTGGCTTTGGTTACTGTTTCGGTTGTTTTGATTCAGTGGCTGAGTGCTTGGTCGTTGGTTTGTTGTGGTTCTTGTGTTGTTGGTAGTGCTGGGCCACTGTTTTAGCTGTGTGGAGTGTATGCTGCTGCTGTGTTGATTGATTGTTGCTGCTGTGTTTGAGTGTTGCTGCTTGGTTCATTGGTAGCTTTTGTTCCCGTGCTGTTGTTGTAGCCGTTTGTTCTTGTGTTGTTGTTGTCAATGTGCTACTGTGGCTGTAACTGCCACTGGTAGCTGCTGTTCTTTGGTCCAGTGTTGTTCTTCTGTGGTTGTTTGTTGCTGTGCTACTTGGCTGTTAACTGCCATTGGATTGCTGGTCTATTGGGTGCTGTTTGTTGATCAATCATTGTGTTGCCCCTTGTGGTCTGCTCTTGGGATTTTGTTTGGCTATTACTGTTCCATTGGTTCATTAGTTGGTAGAGTTTGATCATTGTTGGTTTGTTGGGGTTATAGCTGGTTCACTGGTTGTTTTGGTGTGGAGTTGTTGCTGTTGTGTCTATTGAGTCTGCTACTGGCCTATTGTTGTTGCTCCTGTTACTGCTGCTGCATTGTCATTGCTCACTCTTCCTTGTTCTTCCGCATTCCAGGTACACATCTCTGTTGTTGTAATTCCTTGGTTCGAAAAGAATGAAGCCTGAAGCTTATGTTTGAAGTCTGTTGAATCATGTAGTCATCCAAAGTTCTTATGTTTAATTACGTTCTGTTATTCTTTAATTAAGTTGGTATTGCTAGTTTTGTTATGGACCAAAGATACACTATCATTAGATATGCGCGTAAACCCGAATTAGTCTGTTGTATCTCTGTTCAATCTTCTCTACTCATGTGTGTAATCTCCAAATCTGTTAAATGTTAGATCTTATGTTAAAAGCAAGATTAGCTAGGGAGTTATTACTCAACGGAATGACGTAATTAGATTAAAAGAGTCGGGCGTGCATTTCATGTGACCCGACCCCAATTCCGGGCAAGAGCAAATAAAGCATGTCAGGAACCACAGGCGCATTTCATGTGGTGTGGTTCGTAGCAAGTTTTAAATAATTTGGAATCAACTCCTAAGTAAAAATACGGTGGGATGTAGTTCGCGTTAGATTTGAATTAAAGGTGTGCCTCGCCCAGTAGTTACACTAATCGCAAGGCCTTTATAAATGTACATATAAAATACTTAGATTTCGAGATGTGTCGTTTCTTAGCAAACATCACGTCTTCCTCGACAGTGTAAATAAGTAATCGCTCCGGACGCATATTTAGTCCTACCTTCTTAAATACGGGTGTGCATTTCATGCGACCCAAATCCAAACCCCGAAATGTTGAATAAGAATATGTCGAGGATCCGGGTGCATTTCATGTGACGTGATTCGAAAGTATATTTTTAAGCAACTTTCTCTTTCGTAAATCATAACCAATAATAAAAGCGGTAGAGGGATATTAACTTGCACTAAGTACATAATTGTAAAAAGCAGATAGATAAGCCAAACACGACAGTTGAGCGACCGTGCTAGAACCACGGAATTCGGGAATGCCTAATACCTTCTCCCGGGTTAATAGAATTCCTTATCCGGATTTCCGGTTCGCGAACTGTTAAATAGAGTCATTCTTTTCCTCGATTCGGGATTTAACCGGTGACTTGGGACACCATAAATCTCCCAAGTGGCGACTCTGAAATAATTAAATAAATCCCATCTCGATTGTCCTTTAATTGGAAAAACTCTTTGCATCCTTGCGGGTGCGTAAAAAAGAGGTGTGACAGTGAGCACGTGATTTTTGCCCTATATGAGAATTACTCCCAAAAATTCAAAAATAAAATAATCTTTTAAATTGTGTGCTCTTTTTAGATTTTTCGTGATATTTTTGGATAGTTGTTTGTATTTGTCTAAGCATGTTGTTTGTTTAAATTAAGAAAAAAAATATAATACAAAAAATGTTGTGCTTGCATTCTTAGGAGTTAATTTACAATTGAAAATAACCAAAATAATTTGACAAAATGGAAAATCACAAAAAATATGTATTGTTTGTATTTAATGTCTCAATCGTGTGATTTATATTTAATTGATGATGTTAATCGTTAGTATAACTTAATTAGTATTTCTTATAATCTAATTGATTTCTTGTAGTGTAATTAAAATTTTTGTTTTACTAAATTTGAAATTAAAGAGTTAAAGAAAAACAAAATCAAACAAGAGAATGAACAAAATCGGAACTGGGCCACTAACTGGACCCAAAACCAGGCCCAACGCCCCAATCTGGTCCAATAACCCGTCTCAGACCCATACCAAACAACCCTATTTTTCCAATGATTTAATCAGGACCGTCGGATCCCATCATCCAACGGCCTGGATTGATCTAGGCATTCCAAATACACGGCCTTACCCCCCAAACAAATCAAACCCTTGTCACTCCATCTCTCTAACCTCAGAGACGAACCGCCGCCCACCACCGCACGCCGCCGGCCGAAAATCGCCTCCGCCGGCGGAAATCGTCCAATGACCTTCAACTTTACACCATACAATCGCCTCAACACCCCCAATCCAAACCCACACACCATCTGCTTCGAATCGATCCGGAGCTTCTCGAATCTTCATTTGAAGATTCAAGTTAAACTCGAACCAACTCCGTTGGACTCCAAATTCGTACCAATTGTTATCCAGACCTTCCTCGTAACCAAACCAAGCTTGGTTTGGTTCGAATCCGGCTAGAAATGTTCGAACCCCAAATCCCCTCTCAAGAACCCTAGAATTAGAGAATTAGGGCTTTTGGTCCAAGTAACAGCAATTGAAGCTAATGGATTTTAATTGAAGTGTTTTCATTTGAAAAAACTTCAATTAAAGTCCGTTTAACTTCAAAATGCGGAAAATTTGAATCCTTGGGGCCGGGTCCGTCCGATGTCGATTTCTTTTGAGGTAATTTCTTCCGTCCTGTTTATTTCGATTAGGTATTTGCTTGTTTTGTACATTTGTTTAATTCAACTCTTAAACTCTTCTCATTTTCTTTCTTGGCTGCCCCGTTTTTCACTTCTTCTCAAAGACTTTTTATTTGGTCAATTATTCGTCTATATTGTTTGTTTGATTACGTATGTGGTCGAATGCGTATTCGCTTCGATTAGCGTCGTCGAATGCTTAGCTTCATTTTTGCCGAGATTTTTAGAGTCACTGTTTTATCGGTTAATTTGTTATCCATGTTACGTGTTATGGTTAATTGAATGCGTCGTCTAATCTCGTAGAGTTTGTTTGTGTGAAATCTCGGGCAGTGGCTCGTTTTGTCTAAATTGAACTTTGTGACTGTTTGTTCGGGTCTGTGTATTGGAACTAGTAGTTGTTGTTTGTTATAGCTGATAGAAGCTTAGGGAAATCAATAGTGTAGTGCACATGCCTTAGGTCAGTGGAACCTGCTGGACAGCAGGTATCCACCTAGGCTTTACACTTAGGGAATTTTTAATAGAACTACCCAGACATATGGTAGTGTTAAAACCAGTGTCAGGGCTAGGCAGAGAACATAATGGGCAAGGGGTTTTATTTAATATGGGGTGGGGTACCACTAGGAGCTGGATTCAAAAGCTATATAGATAGAGGCTTAGACATACAGAGGGGGACACTTAGAGAGCAGTATAGACATTGGACCTACAATAAGTTCAGACATACACAGTGGTAGTGATTTTTGAGAAAGGATTCTGGAAATATAGTAATAGACGGACATTAATAGCCAGAGATATCTTATAAAGAGTAGTGACATAGAGATTAAAATAGCTACTGTTTCATTGGGCTGTTATTTGAAGTTCACAGGGGTCTCTTGTATCTATTTCTGGTTTGGTTGTTTCTGTTGGTTGAGGTTTTGCTACTGGTTTTGTTGTTTGGTTGTGTTTGGACATTGTTGTGGTCTGTTTTGTCTGCTGTTGGGTGTCAAAGTTGGGCTGCTGGTTCACTGGTTGATGGTATTTGATTATTTCTGGGTCATTTGTTGCTGAGTGTGGTACCTGATTCACTGAGTGTGGTGGATTGGACTACTACTGGTGTGCTGTTGTATTTGTTGCTGCTGTTGGTATTGCTTGGTGTGTTTTTTGCTATTGGTCTATTGCTACTATCACTGCCATAGCTGATCCCTTGGTCCTCTATTTTCCAGGTACACTTCTAATACCTGTTGGTGTAATTGCAAGTCGAAGAGATGAAGTAAAATGTTCATCTAACATTTCTATTTACGTTTATTACAGTGGATTTGATCTATGTATAATTTAGCTAGAAACACTTGTATTCATTCGGATTAGTTAATTGAAATAGTGTTGTGGATTATTCTATATTCAAACGGCCATTATGTGATATTTGTAAAAGGACTGTAATAAAACTTAGAGATCAAAATGTGAGAGAAGTGAAAGTTAGATCTAGGATCCGGATTACAAAAATTAGATTTTATACAAAGCAATAGATTTTCTGAAATGACTGGTAAATCTGAAGTATATTTCTAGCTAAAACGTATGAGTTTATGACTGCTATGTTTTGAAATTTAATACATGTGAAGAAGTTGAAATTAAATAATTAGGCATGTGTTCGTTATTTTGTTTTGATTCAAAATACCAGTTCACATTCTTATCTCAGGTTTAGTTCTACAAATCTCGTTTTTCGTTGATAATATATAAAAGGAATTTACCAGCAGTTAAATAGCTAAACTAACTTGAATTTAAGACTGAAATTAAAGTAATCAGTGGTATAGTAGTTAAAGCAGTACTTTTGAACAATTTGAGTAATATGGTGATTAATTGTGCAAATTTGACTTGAAGTCGTGTCTAACTAATGAGTAAGAGAGGCCAATCCCTTTCTTTGTAGTATATGGTTTTAGAACCCTCGTAAATGGTTCAGATACATATTGTCTTGTGTTCAGTTGGGCCGTGGCCCAGTTTGTGACCAACCTACCTCTTGATTAATTGGATCATCAATTCTAAAATGATTTTGTTCAAGGCCAAGTTATATTAAGATATAAAATTGTTGAACTCGTAAAGTCTAAACTAATAGTTCTTAAATAATTGATTCGGATTTTTATTTTATTCATTGTAGAGACAAAACTAATAGAAAACTTAGTCACTTTAGGCGTACCTTTTAATAATAAATGAGATGAGCCTCACTAAATTACATATACAATTACGGGGTCTCAGTAATTAATTACTACAATACTTAGTATCCGGGAGAGGCCGTTTAGTGAATTTCACGGCCTTCCCAAAAGATATAACACGTTAGTCGCTTTAGGCGCGATCTATAATAATATTACTTTCTTGAATTTGGGTGCGCATTTATGTGACCCAAATCTTACTCTCGGCGGAACCGAAATACACTAAAGTCGCAGGCGTACTGGTTGCGGTGCGGCTCGAAATGTATTTTCGTGACGTCGCAGTTCTTCTAAGAAATAAAAGCGGAGCATTAAAAATGCATAGTTAAAATATATAAAGAAATCAGATAAAAGCAAAAGTACGGTTGAGCGACCGTGCTAAAACCACGGAATCCGGGAGTGCCTAACACCTTCTCCCGGGTTAACAGAGTTCCTTATCCGGTTTCCTAGTTTCGCAGACTATATTACAAAGTCATAAATTTCCTCGGTTCGGGATCAAGCCGGTGACTTGGGACACCATTACTTTCCCAAGTGGCGACTCTGAATTTAATAAAACGGATCCCGTCTCGATTGTCCTTTAATTGGAAAAACTCCCTCGTGCTCCCACGGGTGCGGAAAAAGGAGGTGTGACAGCTCTGGCGACTCTGCTGGGACTAAATGCTCTGAACTTCGGTTCAGGGTCTAAGAATTCGAGCTCAGTTAAATTGTTGTTTTGTCTATATCTGATTTTACTACATGTTTAATTAATGTGCTACATGTCTACAGCTTTGATACTAGTTGCACTGTTTATGCAAACTGTTATATGTTTATCGATTTGATATTGCGTAAACTATATATAAAACTGTGCCGCAAACCCTTCACTTCTCACCCCCGGGGATGTGTGTCATACCCCGAAATAATGAAGAGGCTCGGAAAGTTTCTAAGCCGGTTGGCCTTTTGGTTCCCGGAAAGGAGCTCCTTCCTCAGCCCGAGTTGTCCGCTTGGGTACACAGTCTAGATCATGCACCGAGGTTTTAAACTTAAAATAACATAACTGCATACCGGATCCCTAGTAGGAAACGCTTATTTGCATCACGTTGCATTTGACTTAGGGGACTCAACATAGGGGTTGGGTCCGTCTAGGACAGGCAACCTGAAATGAAAAGACCATCCTGCTATACCATGTTTGTTTCAAGCATTTATTCGAACTTGCATGCTGACCGGCTTTTAAATACTAAAGAGAAACGAAAAACAAAAGGAAACAATATGGGTAGATAGATATTTTCAGAAAAAACAAAAATGTGTTGTACCAACAAATCAATAGTGCAGTTTGCTAATAAAAGACGACGGAAGGTTGACTTCGCCAACAATAGGTCTTAACAAAATGTGTTTTCTTTGTCGGTCAATAAAAGAAATGTGTTTCTTAACAAAATGTGTTTTCTTTATCGGTCAATAAAAGAAAATAGTTTGTCTTGACGGACCGAACTACGCGTGTTTGATTCTCACCGGATGTGAGATACGTAGGCAACCCCCGTCGGGTCCAACTTGCCATTTTTCAAAAAATAATAATAAATATACCAAAATCTGTAAATTTTGAAAAAAATCATTGCCAGCCAAAATGATCGTTTTCTTTAAATAAATGTGCAGGATGAGCACGATTCAAAATGAACCCTTTTCACTCATGACTAAAATCCCGGTACAAATACGGCTATGGTGGGATGATCTAGGCAAAGAAGGGCAAGATGAGGTTAAAAAGTATTTGAAAGGTCTCACAGGTCTGCTTGAAATAAAACCTCGTGGGGACATCATAAGAGCATTAGTCACATATTGGGACTCCGCGCACAATGTCTTTCACTTCTCGGACTTCGAGCTCACCCCAATTGTGGAGGAGATGACCGGATACATTGGAAACACTGATATACCATTGGGGCATCAATATCTAATCGCTCCCAGGGTTGTCGCCATACACCGGTTTTTAGACTCACTGAAGACAACCAGAACGGTACGTAACCCAGATCTAGCACAAGGGTTTTGTACTTTAAACTTCATCTATCAAAGGTACGGTCACGTGGGATGTTTCAACAAGCCAGAAAAAAAATTATGCAGCAAGGGTAATCGCCAGAAATGGGAGGAGCACAGACGAGTTGCTTTCATGATAGCCTTTTTAGGACTCGTGGTATTCCCAAGGAAAGACGGGAACATTGATATAAAGATAGCCGGAGTCGTCAGTACTTTGCTTGACCAAAGCGAAAGTACTCTTGCTCCTAATGATACTATCAGACATATATCGAGCCCTCACAGTCTGCAAAGCCGGAGGAGATTTTTTCGAAGGCTGTAATTTACTGCTACAGATGTGGATGATCGAGCACCTGTGTCACCGTACCCAATTCTTGAGATATGGGTTGGTTGAGAAAACTTGCATAAGCGAATTTTATACAAGGATTGATAGGACCGTCCTGCCCGAAGGAACATTGGCATGGAGGGCATACTTTCAGGCTCTCAGCGCAAGTTAAATACAATGGACATTGGGTTGGTTACAGATAGACAGAATCGTGTACATGCCAGCGGCTAGGTTCCCCTTTCTCTTAATGGGACTTAAAAGCATTCAACCTTATGCGCCCCATCGGGTGTTGAGACAGCTCGGGAGGTGCCAGATAGTACCCAAAGAAGAAGACCTGAGTACCCAGGTTATTGAAATTGGTCCCGATGGTCAATTCCCAGAAGCAAGGGTCTGCCAGATCTGGAGCAAATGCCAATATCTGGAGGCAAACACTTGTGTGCAAAATCGAGCTAGAGGAGAGGTTGCGCCCGGATATCTTACTTGGTACAAAGGAGAAATATCGGGTGAAAGACCAGCCAAAAGACCTCACCTCAAGGAATTTGCTGAAGCGTCACAAGAACAATGGGACTGGTTAGCTAAGGAAGAGGTTTACCGAACAAAGATCGGTAAGATAGAGCAACGGGTCCAAGATCTCCAATTTGAAAAGGATATACAAGCCGCCGCCGACGAGGGAGATAAAAAGAAGTTGGCACAAGAAAATGACTTTTTGAGGGCTCAGATCCAGCAAATGAAAAGGGACGCTGACAGACAATTGAGGAGTCGAGCAGACGAAAAATTGATAAAAGGTTTGAGAAGCCAAGTTGCCGATGTCCAAAGAGAATTGGAAGAGTCGAAGGCCCAAACGATGAGGGTCCGAGCTAGCTGGAGAAAGGAGGCACATCAACATGCACTTCACCTGCAACTGGATAGAAGAAGATTACACTGAGATCATCACTAGTCTAAGGGAAGCAAATGTTATCCTCAGGGAGCGGGTTTTCAAGCAAGCCCGAGATGCCAGAACAGACCTCGACCGTTGTCACGATTTGATGGCCCGACTACAAGAACAAGTAGATAGGCTCCTAGACCAAGTCACCAACAATGCTCGAAGATTGGGGGCGAAAAACCAGCAGATAGAGCAGCTACTCAGAGAAAGGGACATGATCAAAGACAGAATTGGAGAAATAGGGCACTATGTCACCATGAAGTGTTTAGCTTGCGAACAGATGCCCCGCCCTGCCCTTTTTGCTTCGGTTATGGGCTATGTTCATCGGATCATGAGGGATTTAAGGGGACTGCACAAGGACCTCACACCAAGGCCCGCGGCAAGGCCGAATGATGCCTCGCGGGCTCCCAGGAATTTTAGAGCATTAGACTTCTGATTTAAAAATGTATTTTGAAATATTGAGTCAAGTTGGTTGGCATTTTATGTTTCATTTTTCGAGTCAAGCATTCCTCTATTTTGTCGATTATTGTAAGCCATGTTTTGTAACTTTAATGTTTTATTTGATATAAAAGTTACTGAATTTTGCCACAATCTAGTTACCAGAACTACGCTCGGTCTAATTCACGCGGGGACGTGATACGTAGGCAATCCACATAAGATTCGACCACCACTAAAAAGGAAAAGACACGAAGGTTAATAACAATAAGGCTTTCAAGGATAGTTGAAAAAAAAAAGAAAAAAAAAAGAAAAAGAAGAAAAAGAAAAAGAGAAAAAGAGAAAAGCTGGAATGACGCATGTTACGAGTGCATGTAGAAAGGGTGATTTGGTTAGGTGCATTACATCCAACGTGCTGTAACATATCTGTTAAACTCGGTAAACTAACAAGTTTGTTGCATTTCCAGAAAAGTTTAGCAGTTGGTTTGACAGAATATACTGGCCAGCCACCATTACCGTACTAGATCTAAAGGGCCAATTACAGCAAGTATGTCCAGTTCCGGTAAAAGTCTCGAGGAAGAGAAATCGGAGATGCAAATCATGAAAGAGGAGGTAGAACGGTTGAGACATCAGATAACAAAGATGCACCTAGCCTGGGCTAGGGGACAATCCTCGCCAAACCTCCCTACTCTCGCCTCAGCTCCGGAACATCCGCCCATCGATCCTTCGACAAGCGCCCCGATCTATCCATACTTTCAGGGGGAAAACCCATATGCCACCCACACTCCACCAGCCAAACCAAATCCTCCTCCAGTCACCCCTGTTTTTGTGGCACCTCCACCTGCTACTCTACAAAGGCCGTCCGACGAGCCGCATGTTCAGATCCATGACAACTCTTACTATCCTCCAGAGCCTACTTTTAGGGCTCCTGAACCGCAATCACATACCTCTCACTGGGATAATCCGGCAGAACCGGAAAAGTACTTCCAAAGTTCAGAACATGAGGAAGTTATCAGAAAAGTTAAAAGCCTGGAGCAGTCCTTCAGGAACATGCACGGTTTGGGTAACCAGGTCAGTGTCGCTTACAAGGATCTGTGCCCGTTCCCCGACGTCCAATTACCGGTCGGGTTCAAAATGCCCAAGTTTGACCTATACGAGGGGCACGGTGATCCTGTAGCCCACCTCCGAGGGTTTTGTAGTAAAATGCGAGGAGCCGGAGGACGGGATGAGATTCTGATAGCTTACTTCGGTCAGAGTCTGGGAGGATCTGCGCTGGAGTGGTACACTAGACAGGACCCCAGCAGATGGTTTACGTGGGATGATTTGGCTCAAGCTTTTATTGGCCAGTTCCAATACAATCTTGAAATAATCCCCGACCGCTTATCATTGCTAAAATTAGAGAAGAAACCCGCTGAGAGTTTCAGAGAATTTGGTTTCCGCTGGAGGGAACAGGCAGCAAGGGTAGATCCGCCCATGAGAGAGAGCGAGATGGTGGATTACTTCTTGCAAACACTAGAACCAACCTATTTCGGACATCTGGTGACGTCCGTGGGCAAGTCATTCGCTGAGGTGATAAAAATGGGGGCTATGATCGAGGAAGGCTTGAAAGCCAACAAGATCATGAGCTACTCAGCGTTGAAGGCCACTACTCAGGCTATCCAAAGTGGTACTGGAGGAGTACTTGGGAAAAAGAGGAAAGAGGAAGTCACGGCAGTCGAGTCCGGGACATGGTTCAGAAATAGAGGCCCTGCACCCCAATATAGCCCGCCCCAGCCTCACCACCAAAATTACTTCCACAATCCATATAACCACCCGCAACATTACTATCCCGCACCTGATCCCCATTTTATTGTCAACCACGCACAGTCCTATTCTGCACCTCCCGTCCATACACCGTGGCGTGCACCGAACCCGCAGAACAATCATCCACCACCAAGAGCTTACAGAAACCCCACGGGCGCGAGTTTTCGTCTGAACCAGGCATTCAGGGGCGACAGGGCGCCAAGGCCAAAGACTTTCACTCCCTTGGGAGAGTCTTACACCAATCTGTTCCACCGGTTGAAGCAAGTAGGGTTGCTAAATCCGGTTGAAGCTAAGCTACCAAACCCTCTTCCAAAGAACCTGGACCATTCAGTAAATTGTGCATACTGCTCAGGATGTCCAGGACACGACACAGAAAAGTGTTCGAGGTTGAAAACGGCCATCCAGGAGCTCATCGACACTCGCAGGATTGAGGTCCAGACTCCAACAGAGCCCAACATCAGCCAAAACCCACTTCCAACTCATCATGAGACCAACATGATCGAGTTGGTACGGGTAGAAGAAGGAAAGGAGAAAGCCTCTCAGACTGCAATGATGATCAAGTCTAGCGGGGTAGGAATGAGAAAGGGGCCGAGCCTTGATGAGCCATCCATTTGCAAGAAGGATGTACCAGGAGGGTCGGACGTAGAAAAGAGAAGTGTGAATGAAGTACCGGTGAGGCTGGGGGAAGCAAAAATAGTTGTACCAGGGGTAGCAACCAAGCCCGTCTTGACGGTAGCAGGCGTTCGAATGGATCCTTTCATCATCAAGCCAGCAATACAGTTGCCAATAACTGATAGCCGAGCTATTCCATGGAATTATGCTCGGATTACAACAACCTACAAAGGAAAGGAAGTGAAAGAGGAAGTTTGCGAAGCACAAGGTTTGACCCGCTCGGGGAGATGTTTTGCCCCTGCGGAATTGAGGAAGATCGCTCCGGCAACATTGAAAAAGCCGGTAACTGACGAAGAGGCAGAAGAATTCCTGAAAAAGATGAAGCTACATGATTATTCTGTCCTGGAACAGCTGAAGAAGACTCCGGCGCAAATCTCATTGCTATCCTTGCTGATACATTCTGAAGAACATCGGCAAGCTTTGATGAAAGTTCTGAATGAGGCCCACGTACCTGATAAAATCTCAGTGAGTCATTTGGAGAAGATCACCAATAGGATCTTCGAAGCGAATCGGATCACCTTCACCGATGATGAATTGCCCGAGGAAGGCACCGAGCACAACAAGGCTTTATACCTTACGGTAAAGTGTGAGGAGTCGGTGGTTACCAAAGTCCTTGTCGATAATGGGTCCAGTGCTAACATTTGTCCTCTCTCTACACTGGACAAGTTGAAAGTAGACATCGGCAGGATACGCAAGAACAGCATATGTGTTCGAGGGTTTGATGGAGGAGGCAAGGCGTCGGTTGGTGACATAGTGTTAATCTTGACAATTGGGCCGGTGGAGTTCACCATGGAATTCCAGGTGCTGGACATGGTAGTGTCATATAACCTTCTGATAGGGCGACCATGGATCCATGCCGCAAGAGCAGTTCCATCCAGCCTATACCAACTCGTCAAGTTTGAGTGGGACCAACATGAGATCGTCGTCCATGGAGAGAACGATATACAACCAAGCACCATCGTCCCCTTTGTTGAGACGGAAGAAGATGTTGGGCCATGGGTATACCAGATCTGCGATGTGGTATCCGCCAACCGAGTTCCAGAAGGGGAGTGCATTCCCAATGACAGAATAGTCAATGCAGATGTCATGGTGGCTCATGAAATGTTGAGACACGGTTTCATACCCGGCAAAGGTTTAGGTGCATCTCTGCAAGGAATCATACAACCGGTATCAGTGGTCGAAAACTTGGGAACCTTCGGCTTGGGATTCAAGCCGACATCAGAGGACATCCATCGAGCCAAGAGGAATAAGCAGAAGACATGGGTGCTCACGAAGCCTGTTCCACGCCTTTCCCAATCTTTCGTCAGGTCTGGAGTAAGAGGACATCCGACGACAAAGATTCCCGGTCCTACGGTTAGGCCAGACGAAGAGTTCTTAAGAAAGTTCGAGGACCTATTCGCAGATGTATGTATGCTCGAGGATGGTGAAGGATCCAGCCATGCCGAGATACAGTTTGTGGGACCGAAAGCAAAACTGAATAATTGGAAGGCTACTCCTCTCCCTGTCCGGAAGGAGTCTTGGTAGTTTGTTTTGGATTGTGCTTTTTCGAAATTTTGTGTTGGGGGTTTGTCCCCGGAGTAAAATCCGTTTGTTTTAGTTCATTTCGATTTGAGTTTGCAAGTTTGTTTTCCTTGTACTGTTCCCATTAATGAAATTTTGTTCCCTTCGTGTCTAATTTTGTCTATTTTCCTTCTTTTTACTTTTCTGAACAGCCTTCTTTCAACTGATCTTAATGACATGGCGTGCTTAAAGATTAATCGACCCAGTCTAGAAAGTCAATCGGGTTTGGAAATAATAACGCATGAAATAAGAAGCGACGAGAGTGAATCGGAATACGGCGATGATGAAGCCGTAGAAGAAATCGGTGAAGAATTAAGTCACTTTGAGGAAAAACCCAAACCAAATTTAAATGATACTGAGGCTGTTAATCTGGGGAACACAGATGACGTCAAAGAAACCAGAATAAGTGTCCATATTGAACCCAACCCGAGAGAGGAATTGATCAAAACACTCATGGAGTTTAAAGACATTTTCGCATGGTCGTACGACGACATGCCAGGACTCAGCACTGATCTAGTGGTTCATAAATTACCCACTGATCCGGCATATCCTCCCGTCAAGCAAAAACTACGGAAATTCAAGACGGAGATGAGTGTAAAGATCAAAGAGGAAGTAACCAAGCAGTTGCAGGCGAAAGTCATTCGTGTCACTCGATACCCCGAATGGTTGGCTAATGTAGTACCGGTGCCGAAGAAAGACGGAAAGATCAGAGTATGCGTGGACTATCGCAATCTCAACAAGGCAAGTCCTAAGGATAATTTCCCGCTTCCCAATATCCATATCCTGATTGATAATTGCGCTGGACGTGAAATCGGATCCTTTGTGGACTGTTATGCGGGATATCATCAAATCTTGATGGATGAAGAGGACGCAGAAAAGACGGCTTTTATCACACCGTGGGGGACTTATTGCTACCGGGTGATGCCGTTCGGTTTGAAAAATGCAGGGGGCAACATACATGAGGGCGATGACTACGGTATTCCATGACATGATACACAAAGAAATTGAAGTGTACGTGGATGATGTGATCATAAAATCTAGACGTCGAGAAGACCACGTTGCCGACCTCAGGAAGTTCTTTCAAAGACTTCGAAGGTACGACATCAAGCTCAATCCGGCCAAATGCGCATTCGGAGTTCCATCAGGAAAGCTGCTAGGATTCATCGTCGGCCGACGGGGCATTGAGTTGGACCCGTCCAAAATCAAGTCCATTCAGGAGTTAGCCCCGCCGAAGAATAAAACAGAGGTAATGAGTCTGTTGGGAAGGTTGAATTACATCAGTAGGTTTATTGCCCAGCTTACGGCAACCTGTGAACCCATATTCCGTCTATTGAAGAAAGACGCTGCGATAGAATGGACGGCAGAATGTCAGGAAGCATTTGACCAAATCAAAGGGTATCTGTCAAATCCACCGGTACTAGTTCCGCCTGAACCGGGCAGACCCCTGATTCTTTATCTGACGGTTTTGGAAAATTCGTTCGACTGCGTACTGGGGCAGCATGATCTTACTGGCAGAAAGGAACGGGCCATTTACTACCTCAGTAAGAAATTCACGGTCCACGAGGTCAAGTACACTCATCTAGAAAAGACATGTTGCGCTTTGACTTGGGTATCCCAAAAGTTGAAACATTATTTGTCTTCTTACACCACTTACCTCATTTCGCATTTGGATCCGTTGAAGTATATTTTCCAGAAACCTATGCCTACAGGGAGGTTAGCAAAATGGCAAATATTACTTACAGAGTTCGACATCATATATGTGACAAGGACGGCTATGAAAGCTCAAGCCCTAGCCGATCACTTAGTTGCGAATCCTGTTAATGACGGATACGAAACTTTGAGGACATATTTTCCAGACGAAGAAGTACTGCAAATTGATGGGTTGGAGTTAACCGAGGATCCGGGGTGGAAGCTTTTCTTCGACGGAGCGGCGAACGCAAAAGGAGTCGGAGTAGGGGCTGTGCTTATCTGTGAAACAGGACATCATTATCCTGTTACTGCTCAACTGCGTTTTCATTGCACCAATAATATGGCTGAGTACGAGGCATGTATCTTGGGGTTACGATTAGCGGTAGACATGGATGTACAAGACGTGTTGGTCTTGGGGGACTCGGACCTTCTGGTACATCAGATTCAGGGAGAATGGGAAACCAGAGATCTAAAGCTTATCTCGTATCGTCAGGTGTTTGCATGATCTGACCAAACGCTTTCGATCAGTAGAATTCAGGCACATCCCAAGGATGCATAATGAGGTTGCCGACGCTGTAGCTACTTTAGCGTCGATGCTACATCACCCGGACAAGGTTCGTGTCGATCCGTTACATATTCAGGTCCGGAATCAACATGTTTATTGTAATGTGATAGAAGAAGAGATGGATGGTAAGCCATGGTTTCATGATGTCAAAGAGTACCTCAGGTTAGGAATATACCCAAAGCAGGCAACCGGAGATCAAAAGAGGGCTATTCGGCGATTGGCAAATGGATTTTTCCTTAGTGGAGGGGTGCTGTACAAAAGAACCCCAGATTTGGGATTGTTGAGATGTATAGATGCAAGTCAAGCCACAACAGTGATGACAGATATACACTCGGGAGTTTGTGGACCACACATGAGCGGGTATGTATTGGCAAAGAAGATTCTTCGAGCAGGATATTACTGGCTCACTATGGAGCGTGATTGTATAAGCTTCGTGCGAAGATGCCATCAGTGTCAGATACACGGAGATTTGATTCATTTTCCGCCGACTGAATTGCATACAATGTCAGCACCATGGCCGTTTGTCGTATGGGGTATGGATGTTATCGGACCTATAGAACCTGCAGCTTCCAATGGTCATAGGTTCATTCTGGTAACGATCGACTATTTTACCAAGTGGGTGGAGGCCAAAACCTTCAAATCGGTAACCAAGAAGGCGGTGGTAGACTTCGTACATTCCCACATCATCTGTAGGTTTGGAATTCCAAAGATAATCATCACAGATAACGGTGCAAATCTTAACAGTGGATTGATGAAAGAGGTATGTCAACAGTTCAAGATCACACACCGAAATTCCACACCGTATCGTCCCAAAGCAAATGGTGCGGTTGAGGCGGCAAACAAGAATATAAAGAAGATATTGAGGAAGATGGTAGAAGGGTCTAGGCAATGGCATGAAAAATTACCATTCGCACTGTTAGGCTATCGCACTACTGTCCGGACTTCGGTAGGTGCAACTCCATACTTGTTGGTGTATGGGACCGAAGCAGTAATACCAGCAGAAGTTGAAATCCCATCCCTCCGAATTGTCGCCGAAGCTGAGATCGATGACGACGAGTGGGTCAAAACCCGATTAGAGCAATTGTGCTTGATCGATGAAAAGAGATTGACAGCAGTATGTCACGGCCAATTGTATCAAAAGAGAATGGCGAGAGCATATAACAAGAAGGTACGTCACAGGAAATTTGAAGTGGGACAGCATGTGCTGAAGAGAGTTCTACCACATCAGGCCGAAGCGAAAGGCAAGTTCGCTCCAAATTGGCAGGGACCGTTTGTTATGACTAGGGTATTATCCAACGGCGCGCTATGTCTAACGGATATTGAGGGAAGATGCACTGATATGGCTATCAATTCCGATGCAGTCAAGAGATATTATGTGTAATTCTTTAATGTACTTGTCAACGTTTGTTTTCGTTTGTGTGTATTTGGCATTTTTCGGAGAATGAAATGACAGAGGCAATTTTTCTACTACCCAAACACTTTAACCCTTGTTTTCCCCTTTGAGCCTTAATTATTCTTTCATATACCCTCTTTCGGAATCATCGAGGAAGATGTAAAACAAAATAGAAAAAGAAAAAAGAAACAAAGAAAAGACACAAGAAAAAGTGAACTACGTTCGACCTGATTCCTCAAGAAGGATACGTAGGCGCCACACGGCTCGGTCATAATAAAATAAAAATCAAAGATCCCCCAAGCAACAAAACTGGGGCATAAGTCATTGTTTCGTTTGAAAGATAGTGTGGATTCCGAAAGTTGTAATAAGCTAACCGTTGAGGTTAAACCCCTTTTCTTTAGCCTCACGCGCAGAAACCACATTAAGAACCAAAAAGACCTCTCGATCGGTATTTGAGAAATGCCAAGTCATGCGAGTGAAACTACGAGTGACACTTTAATCCTCGACTGAATTTAGGACTTACAAGCTGAAAAGGGATGGCCCCTTTAGAGGAAGTTCTAAGGATAATACCCCAGCCCGCCGCAAGGAAAGAAAGCGAAAATGAGAGAGTCTTAACGGTGAAAACCCTCGCGGGCACCTTAAGGCGAAGGAAGTTAAGAGGAGTAAAATGAGAGAATCTTACGGTGAAAACCTTTACGGGCACCTTAAGGCGACGGGAGATAGAGAGAAATAAGAGAATCTCATTAGTGAAAACCCTTTGAAGGGCACTGTGAGGTGACAGGGCGAGATGGTTACAAGATGTCCGCATGAGACAAGGTTTGGACATCCGTTTACCTCTCGCAGAACGCGGCATCAGAAAGTGATTGACATGAATAGACTGGGTAGTTTAATCTCAAAGGCGCGGCATAACCATTGGATCAGTCACACATTCAGATAAGTTTTCCTATTTTTGAGTTCAGAAAAGTTTTCCTTTTCTTTTGTCATTTGCGGTCAGTATTCTTTTCTTTTCTTTCATTTTCGAAAATTGATTTTTCAAAGCTTACTACCAAGTCTCCCAAAGCAGTATAATGAAAATGAATAGGCGTGGAACGAGGCAATAAGGCAGAAGTCGTTACGATAGCAAGATTGGGACGACCGGCTGATTGGAAGGTTCGCGGGAATTATGGAGTATGATGGACACATGTGGCACGTCCGAAAGATGATTTCACGCAACAGATCACCGGCTAAAAAGAGTCGGATCAAACCAAAGATTGGAATAAAAGGAAAGATGAGAAACCGTTCGTGGAAAGAGCATCGTCCCCAGCAAGCGTCAACGTCGTCCTCAAAGTTCGAGAGAGGCCGAGCAGCTGAAAGAGAAAAGAGAATGGCCCCAACAAGAGTGGCACGACCACTCGCTGCGTTTTGAAACTAACAATTTTTCTTTGATTTAAAGCAGGAAAAGAGGGTTCGTTGGCGGAAAAGCATACCATCCAGAAGTTTATCAAACTGGGGCAGAAAATTTTCTCCTGTTGCGAAAATATTCTTGAAAGCAAAGACCCAGTGGATAAGGGTAGAAAGCAACACAAGATTTCGGGAAATACCGGCTCCGAGCAGAATAGTTTTGAGAAAGGCCAGACAAGACGATGGGGTGATCTTTGAGCCTGGTATCATCCCCAGCAGTTGTTGGAAAAATGAAACAATGGCTTCGAGATTCCCCCGGCAGTATTACATTCCATAATTTGCTCGAGGAGGCAAAAGCGTGAGTCCCAGAGGAGGTATGGGAAGAAGGAAGAGAATGAGGGGTGAAGGAAACAAAGAATACTTCCTCAGCAGCATCATCCCCAGCAGGCGAGTAAACAGTTCCAAAAATATCCCCAGCAGCCAGAAGAAAAAGTAATACGACCCGGGGGGAAAGCAATTTCAAGACAAGACAATTCAGAAGAGAAGGTGGCCCAATAGGCGATGCAGGAAGAAGAAAATGGTACAGAAAACAAAGGAAGGCGATCAGGATGGGATGAAATTAGACGACGTAGTTGAAGTCAGGGAGCCCGCCTGGAGAATGGAGTGGCGATTTAGTTTTAAAGTTAGTTGAAGTCAGGGAGCCCGCCTGGAGAATGGAGTGGCAATTTAGTTTTGAAGTCGTAGTTGAAGTCAGGGAGCCCGCCTGGAGAATGGAGTGGCGATTTTATTTCGAAGTTGTAGTTGAGGTCAGGGAGCCCGCCTGGAGAATGGAGTGGCAATTTAGTTTTGAAGTTGTAGTTGAAGTCAGGGAGCCCGCCTGAAGAATGGAGTGGCGATTTTGTTTTGAAGTTGTAGGTGAAGTCAGGGAGCCCGCCTGGAGAACGGAGTGGCGATGTTATTTCGAAGTTGTAATAGAAGTCAGGGAGCCCGCCTGGAGAATAGAGTGGCAATTTAGTTTTGAAGTTATAGCGGAAGTCAGGGAGCCCGCCTGAAGAATGGAGTGGCGATTTTATTTTGAAGTCATAGTTGAAGTCAGGGAGCCCGCCTGGAGAATGGAGTGGCGATTTTATTTTGAAGTAGTAGTTGAAGTCAGGGAGCCCGCCTGGAGAATGGAGTGGAAATTTAGTTTTGAAGTTGTGATTGAAGTCAGGGAGCCCGCCTGAAGAATGGAGTGGCGATTTTATTTTGAAGTTGTAGGTGAAGTCAAGGAGCCCGCCTGGAGAACGGAGTGGCGATGTTATTTCGAAGTTGTAGTAGAAGTCAGGGAGCCCGCCTAGAGAATGGAGTGGCGATTTAGTTTTGAAGTTATAGTTGAAGTCAGGGAGCCCGCCTGGAGAATAGAATGGCGATTTATTGCGAAGTTGTAATTGAGGTCAGGGAACCCGCCTGGAGAATGGAGTGGCGATTTATTTGAAGTTATAGTGGAAGTCAGGGAGCCCGCCTGAAGAATGGAGTGGCGATCTATTTTTAATTTGGTTGAGGAAAGCGGTTGAATGTAACAGAAATCTCCGGCATGAATCCAAGTTCGTAAGCAGAGGGAGGCAACAAGGATCAGAAAAGATAGATTCAGATTGCAAAGGAGAATAGTTCGAAGATCACAAAGAAGGAACCAATGGTCGGAGTTCGGCAATCAAGATAGGCCGAAATAACAATTGGCGGGAGAGAAGAAGCATCAGAAGGAACATCAAGTCAGACAGAATAGGCAAGGAGCATGACAAGATCAAGTTAAAAAGGATAGATAAGAATTTGTAGTACTGTAACTTAGTCTAGCTTCTTATTTTTGTTTAGCACGGTGTAATAAGGGGATCAGTTAAGCAGTGGCAACAGCAGTAACAGCAGTAACAACAATACAGCAAGACCACATCAGTCATGGTAGTCCCAGCTGCCAAAACTTCCCGAACTACATTGGCCTGATTCCCTTTTAGCCAGGGATATGTAGGAGACCTTCTGAAGCAAAGGTTCGGTCAAACTTTTCCAAAAAAATGCTTCATACGGAGTGCTCAAACGGGCCAAAATCGCTCGTATCCGCTCACTTATCTTTGCACGAAAACTCTTCGGGTTTCCACGCAAAGAGGGGCAGCTGTGAGCACGTGATTTTTGCCATATATGAGAATTACTCCCAAAAATTTAAAAATAAAATAATCTTTTCGTTGTGTGCTCTTTTTAGATTTTTCGTGATATTTTTGGATAGTTGTTTGTATTTGTCTAAGCATGTTGTTTGTTTAAATTAAGAAAAAAAATATAATACAAAAAATGTTGTGCTTGCATTCTTAGGAGTTAATTTACAATTGAAAATAACCAAAATAATTTGACAAAATGGAAAATCACAAAAAATATGTATTGTTTGTATTTAATGTCTCAATCGTGTGATTTATATTTAATTGATGATGTTAATCGTTAGTATAACTTAATTAGTATTTCTTATAATCTAATTGATTTCTTGTAGTGTAATTAAAATTTTTGTTTTACTAAATTTGAAATTAAAGAGTTAAAGAAAAACAAAATCAAACAAGAGAATGAACAAAATCGGAACTGGGCCACTAACTGGACCCAAAACCAGGCCCAACGCCCCAATCTGGTCCAATAACCCGTCTCAGACCCATACCAAACAACCCTATTTTTCCAATAATTTAATCAGGACCGTCGGATCCCATCATCCAACGGCCTGGATTGATCTAGGCATTCCAAATACACGGCCTTACCCCCCAAACAAATCAAACCCTTGTCACTCCATCTCTCTAACCTCAGAGACGAACCGCCGCCCACCACCGCACGCCGCCGGCCGAAAATCGCCTCCGCCGGCGGCAATCGTCCAATGACCTTCAACTTTACACCATACAATCGCCTCAACACCCCCAATCCAAACCCACACACCATCTGCTTCGAATCGATCCGGAGCTTCTCGAATCTTCATTTGAAGATTCGAGTTAAACTCGAACCAACTCCGTTTGACCCCAAACTCGTACCAATTGTTATCCGGACCTTCCTCGTAACCAAACCAAGCTTGGTTTGGTTCGAATCCGGCTAGAAATGTTCGAACCCCAAATCCCCTCTCAAGAACCCTAGAATTAGAGAATTAGGGCTTTTGGTCCAAGTAACAGCAATTGAAGCTAATGGATTTTAATTGAAGTGTTTTCATTTGAAAAAACTTCAATTAAAGTCCGTTTAACTTCAAAATGCGGAAAATTTGAATCTTTGGGGCCGGGTCCGTCCGATGTCGATTTCTTTTGAGGTAATTTCTTCCGTCCTGTTTATTTCGATTAGGTATTTGCTTGTTTTGTACATTTGTTTAATTCAACTCTTGAACTCTTCTCATTTTCTTTCTTGGCCACCCCTGTTTTTCACTTCTTCTCAAAGACTTTTTATTTGGTCAATTATTCGTCTATATTGTTTGTTTGATTACGTATGTGGTCGAATGCGTATTCGCTTCGATTAGCGTCGTCGAATGCTTAGCTTCATTTTTGCCGAGATTTTTAGAGTCACTGTTTTATCGGTTAATTTGTTATCCATGTTACGTGTTATGGTTAATTGAATGCGTCGTCTAATCTCGTAGAGTTTGTTTGTGTGAAATCTCGGGCAGTGGCTCGTTTTGTCTAAATTGAACTTTGTGACTGTTTGTTCGGGTCTGTGTATTGGAACTAGTAGTTGTTGTTTGTTATAGCTGATAGAAGCTTAGGGAAATCAATAGTGTAGTGCACATGCCTTAGGTCAGTGGAACCTGCTGGACAGCAGGTATCCACCTAGGCTTTACACTTAGGGAATTTTTAATAGAACAGCTCCATACCCAGACATATGATAGTGTTAAAACCAGTGTCAGGGCTAGGCAGAGAACATAATGGGCAAGGGGTTTTATTTAATATGGGGGGTACCACTAGGAGCTGGATTCAAAAGCTATATAGATAGAGGCTTAGACATACAGAGGGGGACACTTAGAGAGCAGTATAGACATTGGACCTACAATAAGTTCAGACATACACAGTGGTAGTGATTTTTGAGAAAGGATTCTGGAAATATAGTAATAGACGGACATTGATAGCCAGAGATATCTTATAAAGAGTAGTGACATAGAGATTAAAATAGCTACTGTTTTATTGGGCTGTTATTTGAAGTTCACAGGGGTCTCTTGTATCTATTTCTGGTTTGGTTATTTCTGTTGGTTGAGGTTTTGCTACTGGTTTTGTTGTTTGGTTGTGTTTGGACATTGTTGTGGTCTGTTTTGTCTGCTGTTGGGTGTCAAAGTTGGGCTGCTGGTTCACTGGTTGATGGTATTTGATTATTTCTGGATCATTTGTTGCTGAGTGTGGTACCTGATTCACTGAGTGTGGTAGTTTGGACTACTACTGGTGTGTTGTTGTATTTGTTGCTGCTGTTGGTATTGCTTGGTGTGTTTTTTGCTGTTGGTCTATTGCTACTATCATTGCCATAGCTGATCCCTTGGTCCTCTATTTTCCAGGTACACTTCTAATACCTGTTGGTGTAATTGCAAGTCGAAGAGATGAAGTAAAATGTTCATCTAATATTTCTATTTACGTTTATTGCAGTGGATTTGATCTATGTATAATTTAGCTAGAAACACTTGTATTCATTCGGATTAGTTAATTGAAATAGTGTTGTGGATTATTCTATATTCAAACGGCCATTATGTGATATTTGTAAAAGGACTGTAATAAAACTTAGAGATCAAAATGTGAGAGAAGTGAAAGTTAGATCTAGGATCTGGATTACAAAAATTAGATTTTATACAAAGCAATAGATTTTCTGAAATGACTGGTAAATCTGAAGTATATTTCTAGCTAAAACGTATGAGTTTATGACTGCTATGTTTTGAAATTTAATACATGTGAAGAAGTTGAAATTAAATAATTAGGCATGTGTTCGTTATTTTGTTTTGATTCAAAATACTAGTTCACATTCTTATCTCAGGTTTAGTTCTACAAATCTCGTTTTTCGTTGATAATATATAAAAGGAATTTACCAGCAGTTAAATAGCTAAACTAACTTGAATTTAAGACTGAAATTAAAGTAATCAGTGGTATAGTAGTTAAAGCAGTACTTTTGAACAATTTGAGTAATATGGTGATTAATTGTGCAAATTTGACTTGAAGTCGTGTCTAACTAATGAGTAAGAGAGGCCAATCCCTTTCTTTGTAGTATATGGTTTTAGAACCCTCGTAAATGGTTCAGATACATATTGTCTTGTGTTCAGTTGGGCCGTGGCCCAGTTTGTGACCAACCTACCTCTTGATTAATTGGATCATCAATTCTAAAATGATTTTGTTCAAGGCCAAGTTATATTAAGATATAAAATTGTTGAACTCGTAAAGTCTAAACTAATAGTTCTTAAATAATTGATTCGGATTTTTATTTTATTCATTGTAGAGACAAAACTAATAGAAAACTTAGTCACTTTAGGCGTACCTTTTAATAATAAATTAGATGAGCCTCACTAAATTAAATATACAATTACGGGATCTCAGTAATTAATTACTACAATACTTAGTATCCGGGTTGCGGTGCGGCTCGAAATGTGTTTTCGTGACGTCGCAATTCTTCTAAGAAATAAAAGCGGAGCATTAAAAATGCATAGTTAAAATATATAAAGAAATCAGATAAAAGCAAAAAGTGCAGTTGAGCGACCGTGCTAAAACCACGGAATCCGGGAGTGCCTAACACCTTCTCCCGGGTTAACAGAGTTCCTTATCCGGTTTTCTAGTTTCGCAGACTATATTACAAAGTCATGAATTTCCTCGGTTCGGGATCAAACCGGTGACTTGGGACACCATTACTTTCCCAAGTGGCGACTCTGAATTTAATAAAACGGATCCCGTCTCGATTGTCCTTTAATTGGAAAAACTCTCTCGTGCTCCCGCGGGTGCGGAAAAAGGAGGTGTGACAAGCAGGGTTATCACTAGTTGGGTTGACATCAGGAGTAAGACTAGTGAGTCTATCATCATCCGGTTGAGTTTGATCAAAATCAATTCCTCATCATCATTTTCATCAATAGTGGGATTAGAATAAAGAGCATTTGTTAATTCATGGTCTAATTGTTCACCAGTCGCAGTATTATGGTAAAATTGACTCTTAGTAAACTGTAATAAACTATTATCGTTATCAAGAATAGCAGGTGTAGGACGGATATGAGATTTGGTTTGGAGAGCCGGGGGCAGTGGAGGAGGAACAACATGACCACTAGATTCGCCACTCTTGAATTTTCCCTTATTTTTACCAAATTTTTTTTAAGGAAGTCACCTTAAAAAAACAAACAAAACTATAATGTTAAAACTTAAGAGTTGGAACGAGTTCATCGAATTGACGAACAACTTGTTGAAAATTGATTATCATTGAAGATTGAATACTTCAATTCACCAACTTCATAATTTTTTTTATAAATTGTAACAATAAAGTAAGCAATAGTAGCAAGTATTGAAGAAAATTAGAGAGAGATTGTGATAGATTGATGATTTTGCAAGAAAAATAAAAGAATAAGGAGGTATTTATGGTTGAGAATAAGGAAAAAATATAATTATAAAAAGTTTGAGGTAAAAATAAAGTTGGGGGGGGGGGGGGTATATGACTATTTGTAAATAGCCAACGACTATTTTCGACATCCCATCGGTTCTTTTTAAAAATTTCCAACAGCTAGGTTTTTTTGTTTTTGAATTTTTTTTATCGTTGGGACCGTTTGGCCAGCCAGGGACCGGTCCGGTCCTGGTCCTAAACTTTTGAACCGGGCTGCGAGACCGGACCAGGCCTACGAATATCGGTCCTGGCCAGTTTGGCCCGCGGTCCCGAGTTAGTTCCGGATCCGAACCAGCTCACTTGCCACCCTCTTAAGCACGTGTTTGCATAGCTACACCTCCCGCTACTCATTCATCCCAACAATATAAATTTCTCCCTATTTCCTTAGATTATTTGGATATTCTGTTGAAACAATGCTCGAGTTTAGCACAAAAAATGCTGGATTTTGAATTGACATAATTCAAATTCATGAAAAAATGCTGGAGGTCACGCAAAAAATGCTGGAGTTAAACCCTGGATAAAAAAAAATATGAAATTCATCAAAAAAAAAATGCTGGTGTTGGATCTTTTACCAAATAAAAATCCAGTATAGTACCACGGCACGAAATTTGAAAAGGGGAGAAAAGATGAAAACTTTGAACCGGTTTGTTGAGCTATTCTCGTTCATTGGCTGCTTGCTTCGAATATTATTCTAACCACACATAAAACACCCAAACATGTAAAAACTGTGGATAAGTTATGGGGGCATTCCGAGAATCGAACTCGGGACCTCTCGCACCCAAAGCGAGAATCATACCACTAGACCAAATGCCCTCTTTATTGCTAAATTATGAAACCTTTTTAAATATAGAAACGTTCATTCTCCTCTCGTTTTCTTCTTTTGCTTCTTCAGTTTGTTATTTGATGACATACCTTTTAACAAACGACAGAATGAACGTTTCTAGATTTTAAAAAGTTTCATAATTTAGCATTAATGAGGGCATTTGGTCTAGTGTAAAGAAGAGGATGACTTATGACTGATGAAGGAACCACGAGGAAATGTGGGTTAAAGCAGTGCGACTCTAGATTTTAGTTGGATTGCTTTTCTCCTAGTTCAGTCTAACAATATTGTGGCACAATACTTAAAGCACAATTTCCTTTGTTCTATTCATGTCTGCTCATTTCTATTATGCACAAGGGGCCACGATTTATCATTTCATGTGCCGAGACAAAATCCTAGCATTCGAAAAATGCACAAACTTTTGAGATTATTCTTGTTCTTTTACAATAATGTTCAAAATTCACTTATTTTTAGGATCTAAATTAAAATTACAAAACTTTCCTTGTTCTTCTATATTAACGTTCAAGATATCGCAAAACACGACTAACTGACGTTTATGGCTAGCTCGAGTCTGACCTTTGAAAATGTGATCGCACTGCTTGCTTGTTAAATGAAATACTATAAGGGACGAAGAGAATTGGCTGAGGAATTTCCTCATCATGGTCTCTCTTTTATATTTTGCATATCAACGCTTCAGCTTCACTTTAGTAGCACTTGATTTTGTTGTCATGGAGTATCTTATTAATCCTTTTCCATTTTGGTTGTAAGGCTTCTTATGGATTTCTGTTTGGTATTTAATACTAGTAGTAAAGGCTGCTTTAAATTTGCTTAATCTATTGCACTTCCATTTATCTGGTGCAATATTGAGAAAAATCCCAGCACAAACTCAAAGATTTTGTGATGCCATACAGAATTGTCAACCCATGTAAAGGATGTAAGTAAGGGTGGCAATTTAAGCCCAAACCCATCTAACCCGCCCAACTAGCCCAGAGATTAATGGGTTGGGTTACAACCATTTTAGCTTATGGGTCAATTTGGGTTGAGCCCAAGTTAACCCATTATTTTTTATAGCCCATTCTGACCCATTTAACAGCCCAAATACAACCCATGAAACTCACCCAAAAACAAAGTATCTCAACCTAACTTATTTAGAAATTTACTTAGTTACTCCAATTTTTTTTATTTTTTATTTTCTATTATGTTGTTTTTCTACGCCACTCACTCACCCACTCCACCACATCCCACCCAATCCCCTACACCCTCACCCCGCATAAAACCACTATTAAAGATAATTTTCTATTATGTTATTTTTCAGTTTTTCTACCATCCCACCACACCCCACTATAACCCCCATTTAACCCCCCTCCCCGGCGCGAACACCCTAAATTTTTTTTATTTTTTATTTTTCGATTTTTCTGCCACCCCACCCCATCCTATCAATAACCCCCAACACACACCTTACCCCACGGTGCCAAACCCCTAAAAAAAATTTATTTTTTATTTTTATTTTTAAATTTTTATTTTTTATTTTTAAATTTTTCTACCACCCTACCATACCCCCTATCCCCTAGCCTCTACCCCTACCCCTCCCCCGCCACACAATATCTCTAAAAAATTCATTTTTTGTTGTATTTTTAATTTTTTATTATTTTATTTTTCTATACCTTCTACCCTTACCTCTCTCATGCCCCCCTCACCCCCACCCCGGGCGCAAACCTCTTTAAAAAAATTGTATGCAAGATGAGCATGATTTTAAAATATGGGTGCATGTTGGGCGGGTTGGGTTATGACCCATTGTTTAGTCCATCTTGATCCAGCCCATCTTAACCCAAATTCATTTTGGGCTGGGTTGGGCAATGACCCATTTATTGACTAACCCATCTTGACCCGCCCATTTGCCACCCCTAGATGTAAGTAGAATAAAGCCATGTAATAAAATGTGCTGTAGTAGAAAGTAAAGTCCAAGCGGATTATCTTTGCTTATTGTCATTTGCCATATAGAAGTATAATGGCTTCAATGCTTTTTCTAAGCTGGAAGTAAGGATTATGCAATAGGAAACTACAAAACGACAAAGCAAAATAAGGATGAGGAAACAGTCAACTGACCATCCACAAAAGCTTCCGGTTAGCGAGCATACCATCTTGGTATACTGATGAAAGATCACTGAGCTCTACAATTCGAGATAACTTCCAATGATATTGTTATGTACAATACAAATTTTGTAGGTATACCGTGAGATTAAGAGGCAAACACAGGAGACAAACAATACAACTCTCAAACTGCCAACCTAACTTTGTCAATCGAAGTCCTCTATACTCTTTTCAACGGGCAAGTATTTAGTAACAAAAGCTCAACCCAACAAAAACAAGAACATCAAGAACAACACGATCACCCTTACCACATTATTAATGGGTTCCTACCCATAACACGCAGTCTGCAGAGAACTCCACCAGCTACCAGAAACTGCTCGTCAGCCTCCTCCGGGTGAAAATGAGATACAAGTTGCTACCATCATAAAGACCTCAGTGCTAACAACATGCTGGAGATTATTCCATTCCCACAAACTTCTTTACCATATTTACAAGCTAATAATAACAAGTGAGTTAGCTGAGCAAACAAAAAAATCAAAAATCCAGCAAAGCTCTAACTCATATATCTAGCACAACATCTGTATGTTCAATCAAGCCCGTATCATCTACACATTTTCAGGTAGAGTAACAATTAAAAATGGGAACAAGAAACAAGCAGTGACTAGGCATTCATGCAACAAACGAGAGGATAAATCTGCATTGAGACACAGTAAACTACATAGCTGAAATTCAATCAACTATGACAAAGTTAGCACTAAGTAGGTACCATACCCTCCTAATCAACTTAAAAGACGTCTACGTCACATTTGCATTGACAAGTACACACAATTAAAGAGATTAAAAAAGCAAATAACTAAATGTGTGTGTTCGTGTACAGATACATATCACTGCTTGTGTCTTAACTCAAGATTACCCACTAAGGAAGATATGCCTCACACCTCACCGTGCCTGCCTTTAAAATCTCTCCCCAACATCAAACCCCCTCCGCTTCAAGAAAGGAAAGAAACACAAAAAGGGTCTCCATTATAAAAAAAGAGTGAGTTCAAAAATCTCTGATGTGCCAAAATAAGTAGACAAGTAGAATGCTAAAGTATGTGATGCCTAACGCTTCTCATTTTCAACACATTACTGATTATTCAGATTGTATCTTTCAGAGCTAGGTGAAGCAATTTATTGACTATTTAAATTTAAACAGATGGTAAATGACAACAGTACATTGGCCAAGTGAGTGAGGTTGAAACAGAAACTATTTCTGTCAGGGGGAGATTATGCCTGGCGATAAGATAGTTCCCATCTCTGTTCTTTATGCTAAAGTCTATATCGGCATTGTTGAGAAAACAAACTTAAGTAGCGACATTTATTTTTAAGTTTGCAACATTTCATCTCAAGTAAAGTTGAAGGTGAACTGAAAATAATACAAAATGGTACCAACGTTGTTCCAAGCGATGATTTCTAAACATTGACCCAAAATGACTCCAAGCACAAAGGAAAAGGGAAAAAAAAAAGAAGAAAGGAGAGGGGAAACTGACTTACCATCCTTGGGATGCTTCTCTCTTGTAGTGTTTTCATTGCAGCTTCTGCAAATGCTTGTGCAGCTTCGGCTTCAGCTGCAGCAGCCTCAGCCTTCCTGGCAGCCTCCGCAGCTTCGGCTATAGCTGTGTCTGCTTCTGCAACTGCTTGTGCAGCAGCAGCAGCTGCCTCTTGAGTTGACATATTCCTCATCTTTTCTAAATCCAAATCTATCTGAGATCTAGTTAGCAAGTTTATGTTATCCTGATCAACCTTAGAACAGATCCTCTGACTGCTATCCAGGAGGGGAAGGGGGAGGTTTCTTCTCCTGTCGGAGAATGTCAGTTTAGGTGCCACTTTATACTTCCGCTTCATCTGCAGAAGAACTATACTGTGAGTATTTTGATCAACCACGACGAGAACCAGTAATAACCAATTATTCAAAAACTTGAACCAAAGTGCTAATTCTCACTGGCTTCACACTATAAGCTTAGGGCAAGATTTGCAATAACTAGAAAACATGAAGGACATAACTGAAAATCACCTTTATGAGTTTTCCAGTTGCAGTTAAATACTTCAGCTTTGCTGAGAGTAGCCTTTTAAAGTTAGGAGTTCCCAAGTACTGGTCCTACAAAATGGGGGGGGGGGGGGGGAGAGGGGGAAGTAAGTATTTGAGAAAATAAACTGAGATATCTAGCAATAAGTCATGATTTTGTTAGGAAGTGAAATTGCAGCAGTATTAACCTGTTTGGCTTATTTAAACTTCTTACATGACCTGATGAGCTTCATCACCTTATTGTTAAGAAACAAATTTACCAGAAAGTTCTGTGTTATCATCAGGGTAGATGAACCAACTATTATCATGGGAGACCTGATTAGGAAAGGCCTTTTTGGGAATGGGGACCATCTCATAATATAGGAAATTAAGAAAATACATAAAATAATGTTAATTTAGCACAATATAGCACTATCAGGTTCATGTTACAGTTGACCAATGTACCATTCCATATATATCAAAATGCATACATACTCTAGGACCCATCTATGTGGTATTCTGCAAGTCCACTTCAAATGCAGTTGACTCTTCAATCATATTAAGGTTTGGTTATACTGATTCCAAGAATACCTAAAAGAAAATATGCAAGAATCACCAAACACCATCCAGATTGTTAGGAATGACAAATCAGCAAAACAAGAAGCAAAACTCCAAAATCAAAGTACATGCACTAAAGGTCCTTCAAAATCAATAAGAAAGCCGTGAATGGTAATTAATGAAATACTTCTCCAAATTTTGCATATTTGGTTCTCCCATATGAAGCTGAATAAGAAGACAAGTACCTCTATGTACGTAGAAATGGTCACCTGGTATGAACCACCTGGCTCATTCAAGTTACTTATAGCGTCCATTATAAGATTATCCAACCTATAACAATAACAAATGAGCAGGACTTAGAGAAGATTATTCCTCCAAAGTAAACATATAAATAAAATAAGAATAACATGAAATGCCACTAATGCTAGTTTATAATTATTATACTGACTAAGCAACTAGAAAGTTGATGAACTTTTGACAAACATCCATTCTTTTTAGGCACGAGGTCTAGGGAACAATCTTCAGAACGCCGAATAACTAGCTAAAATTATGTCTGTAACCACATATTGAGAAAGCAAAATTCTTGAAACCAAGACAATAGGGGAAAAACCAACATCTAATGATATCAATAAACACAACGAAATCCACAAGATTACAACATGAGGGTCGTGCTGTAACAACTAAGAAGCACGAACAGGTATAACCTTAGGATAGATCTTCTTGAACCACCATGCTGCGGAGAGCCTCTAGAAGTTGTGGCTGGCCTTGCTTCAGGAATTTCCGCATCACTGTCAGCTGCCGAGGTAACAGCCGCAGAACTCTCATCCTGCATAGGTGCCTGAATCATCCTTTTGAGGGCCAACTTTGCTTTCTCTCGAGAACCCCAGCTGTTTGTCATCACAGTCATATTTCTCCACTTGTCCTATACATCATCTCAAAGATACATCATTGTGAAAAGACTTCAGCTCAAATAAGTAGCTATAGAAAATTTAATATACTGGACAACTATCATCTGACTCTTGAAACATCTAAACGTCCTCTCTAGTGAATAAAATTAATTAAAAAAACAAAAGAATAAAGCGAAACTCTACCTTGAGATCTACATTTGAACGCAGATACAACACTCCACTAAATTCTGGATCCTTAAGAATTGTACGCCATTTGCCTGGCCCATATTTAAGGACCCCAGCTCTAAGAGCAACTTCTTCTTCAGGAGTCCACTTCAGCTTAGGTGCACCCATCAAAGCATTAAGGAAATGAAGTTCCCAGAACAAACCTTATCAGGAAACCAATAGTGTGTGTCAAACCAAACACCCGACGAAGATAACTGGGACAACATATACGGACGATGATGGGTACTATAAAACTGAAAAGTTACATAAACTTCTACAATAAACAATAAGTCCATAAAAAATGATTTTGAAGAAACAGCAGATAAAATATATAAATTAATATTAACCTTATAAACATCATATTACGATAAGAAGTGCATTCGTCGCTGAGACACAAAAGAAAGCCATAAATTAACCATAAACTACATGAATTGGTGTTTGAAAAATCGCATAGCATATTTGTTCACATCTACTAAACAGATCTCCCAACTCCATGGATGAAGCTACCACCACGAGGCATAATCAGTACTATCAGGAAGAAATGCAGATGTGTGATACTATGTGCAGTATCACAGAAACAAAATCTTGGAAGACACGCGCAAATACTTCTTCAAAAAATGCAAGAAGAAATCCATACAATAATTATCTATCTTCTAAAACACATTCCAAATGATTTGTGAACATTTATTTTTCAGTATTGATTACTGCATTTCTCTGAGTACTTCAATCTGATTCTTTTATATTTGGATTTATCAAATCAAAAAAAGGGCTTTAAACAACAACAATGCACAAAAAACAAAACATTCATAAACAAACAAAACATTCATTCATAGAAAAAATCATTTAGAGCCAAAAGGAAAGGAAATTAAGTAACTAGAGAGAGAACATCTCAAAGTAATGCTAGAACAGCCGTTTAAGATAGTATAATTTTAGCTTAAGACCATACATTCTTCACATTAAGAGCTACGCTATTTTCCTTAACTTTCAGCATGCTAGACACAGGAAATGTGTTTGGTATGAGGGAAAATAACTTCCAAGAAAATGTTTCCATGGAAAAGTCATTTTTTAGTGTTTGGTATGACTAAAGTCATTTTCCATGGAAAACATTTTCCTTCCATCAAAAGGAGGAAAATGTCTTCCCCTACTTATGAGCGAAAATCATTTTCCTTACAACTACCTTAACTTTAACTTGGTATTACTTGCTTCAACTAACATTTAAACATTATTATTAATATCTAATACTAAAAAGTTTCATTAGAACACTCTCCAACTTATTTATATATATTAAAAAGCCAAATTTCCACTCAACAAACCAAACACTAGAAAACATTTTCCAAGAAAATATTTTCTATGGAAGATGAATTCAGTCAAACCAAACACACCCACAATTAAAGAAATCAAAAGCATCATATATGGTTTTAGAATACATATTTTGCGTACAAATCAAACCAAGGCAAATTCAGTTGAAATTGAAAGGTGACCAGAGTTTTATGTAATCGGACCAAAATGATTCTGAGTACTTTTGACGAGATCATAAGAAAATTGTGCAAATTTTAATTTTGCAAACTAAAGTATTTCAGAAACCAAAAACAACTAAGGCAGATTTCTCTCGTGCTTTCAAAAAAAAAAAAAAAAAAAAAAAAAAAAAATCACACACACACAAATTTCTTCCTAAAATTGCTTCGAAATGCTAAACCAATTCCAAATGACACCTTAACTACTAGTCACAACAGCAAATCCAAATAAATTTCAACAAACTTAACAGCTTGTGATAGATAATTAATCGAGTAATTCGCACAGTGTAAAGAACTGAATCCCCGATAGACATCAACCAAACTATGCAAAATCAGAAATCGAAACCCTAATTTCATCCAATAAATGAGACTACAATTCAATTGACGAAAAAGGTACCGGAAATTGAGGTCGTAAATGAGCAGAGGAAGATCAATAATCACCAGAAAACAGTCTGCAGGCGGAGTGGCTAGAGCTTTAATTACTTTGGATAAAAGCTTATCTTTACGTGTATTCGTTGTGGCGTACAATTTTACGCATTAGCTGTGGTAGTAGATGTTATAGTTTTGTGTAACTGAAATATTAGTAGCTATTGTACAGCCAGTACACGATTTTAAGGAAATAGGAATATTTTCTGCCGGCGAGGATTGAGGTGAGATTGTGAAAAGTTCTAGGCATGTCGTTACTCGCAGTTCACCATGAAAGTAGAGAAGATTTGGGCGCGAGTTTCCTTGGTGACATAAGAATTATGAAATTACAAAACAAGTTAATTTTAATATTAAAAATAGTATTTGAACATTACACTTATGTTTGAACATTAATATAAATTGGAGCTATTTTTAAATTTTTGTTTTAAAGTGAAGATTTGAAAAATAAATTTTTAGAGTTAAAAAAAAAGGCAAGTTTGGAGGGGATAAATTGTAATTGGGCATGATGTCTCTCTCGGCGCACGTTAAGCCAAGGTAGGCTAACTTGCACCATCGATGGCGAGAAGGCGTAAACAACCATCAACGGCGAATGCAACTGTATCTCCGGCGACCTCAGGGATGCAAATGTTCACTCCACTAACATTTGGTAGCTCCCTTCCTACTCGATTATAACTAATTTGAGAGGAAAGTGAGCTAAATGCTGAAGATGAATCTAACAGTGATAAGCAAATGGAACAATACAGATCTAGTGAATGAATGTTGACCTCGCAACCGGCCAACTCTACATATTTCGCCATCATCAAAAAAACTTTATACAGATAAGGGGAAAGTTGCGCCGTGCAAACATTGTAAAATCAGCAAAATTCCTCCGCTAATGGGGGGGGGGGGGGAAGAGAATAACCGATTAAGAATGAATAGACGTAGAAAGCACAATATCCGGGTCGGTGAACCTCTACGATATCTCCCCCAGTCGGAACAATTTTAACGCGAGGAGGAATGCTATATTTATACCGGATGTCAGTTATAGGCGGTCCCGTCTTAAAAAGCTTCTGAGCAGGAACGGGATCGGGTTCCTTTCGAAAGTCATGTCTGACCAAAGGGTTTTAGGGGAATACCTCATCCACGGTGGGGAAGCTTTCCTCCTCTTCAACCATGAATTCCTCAGCGTCGGGAGGAAGGGCCACCGATAAGGGAGTGGCATCAGAAACTTCATCGTGAATATGAGGGGATGTTGACATATTCTCGTGGTGAAACGAAAGACACAAAGTCTGAAGAAGAGGATATAAACTAGTTAAGATGTCAAGGACAAGAATTGAAGAGGCTGCAAAAGATTGAAAGTGGAGATTGAAGAAGAAGATAAAAAAAAACAATACACATGCGAAATGAGAAATGATGAAAATCTTCGAAATCCCCTCCATCTATTTATAGGGTTGTGTGGCACCAAAATCGAAGCATAGGACCGTCAATGGCGCCAAAATCAAAACGACAGAAGCACAAACACTACATGGGGAAGACGCTCAATGATGATGTATGTGGTATGACGTCACCCTGCGTTAGCCATGCCAACAGCAGCCCCGCTGGCCATGCTATTTTTTCGACCTCGATCGATTCGGTTCAATCAACATGACTAAATTTCTTCTTAACGGTTGTAGACCGGATCCGCTCATCGAGGACGTGCAAGATCACAGCCTCAACAAGCGAAGGGACTAACTGTATTGGTCTAAATTTGGCCGGCTTGATAACTACAAATTAAACATGGTCAAGGTTGGAGCCGACCACGGCACAATGGCGAACAGTCTTCTTAAGAAGTATTATTGCCGAGTCAAGCAAAGGAGGGAAGGAAGCAACGGTAGGATAGTTTAGCAATAGATATAAGGAATATTCTGTTGGATATTCCATAGGTTGTACTTTTTAGGAACAAAAAGGGATCTTCACTTTTTGATAAGAGCACTTGTAAAGGGCTGACTATGAAGAATATACAAAAAGACTTGTCTTGTTCACTGATTCTTTTGCTCAATACATGTCATTCACTCTTTGTTTACAAGAACCAAAGATTCCTTATCCATCTTCATTTATCATTATCCCACGTTGCTGTTAGGAAGAAGAATCATCGAAACCATCTAATATTTGGGTAATAATTTCCTCTTTATTACATTTATTGTCATTATCTACATTTATTGTATGTTCTTATTATAACATTCATTGACAACATTTAATTCGTATATGATCTTTATTACTCTTAAACACGATCTAATCCCACATATCTGTCTAAGTTTTTTTATCTAGAATTTATTATATCTAACTAGCATTCACCATCTGTTTGCTCATTAATTAATTTAACAAAAACTTAACACTTTTTGATTAAACAATTATCATGAACAGGACTTCCAATATTTTTCGCTCTTCTTGAAGGTATGCGTAATACTAGTATTGATAAGCTTCTTCTCACAAATCTCAATTAAGTTCCACGGATACACAACGGGAAAGAAATACAAATTTTGATCTTGAATCAACATAATGTTTCTAAACTTTTGTGTTATGGTTACTAATTTAGGGGTTGCAAAGAGACAATAAAAAATCGATAAAAAGAATGATTTAGATTCAAAATTCCAAGGTGTTTCATATTTTTCATGATTCACATTTATCATGACGATTGATAAATTAAAGCAAACTCAAAATTTTTATTATATATCCACATTAATGCATCTCTCAAAATGTATATAACAAGGTATTAACTGAATAGCTACTTCAACCCATTGTATATTAACCTCATCAGGATA
Source organism: Nicotiana noctiflora (assembly GCA_032618575.1). NCBI lineage: Eukaryota > Viridiplantae > Streptophyta > Magnoliopsida > Solanales > Solanaceae > Nicotiana > Nicotiana noctiflora. The sequence continues at coordinate 131,253 of JASVEL010013243.1, read as the reverse complement.
ATTTCTGAAATCAAGATTCGAATATTGTCTATCGAGGACGAGACATTTACAAATTAAAGAGGAAAGCTAGATTTTCCGATGATCGATCCATGCACAACCTTATACATGAGCATCACCCTCCAGCATGCACAACCCTATGCATGGGCATCACCTTCTGTTGCAGATCACTTGCACAAAGTAAATCACTTTCTCTACTGACCCTTCATTCATTCAAGGCATGCATCTAAGAGGCAGCAACAACATATAGCAGCCAAACTACACAAATAAATTAATAATTATTAGCCCTTTTTTGTTCATGAAATAAAATACAAGCTAATAAGAGGATGGTATTCGTGAAGGAAGGCAAATCAATTAATAAAATTAACTTGACGTGCTTCAATATTTATAATTTATTCACTGAAACCGTACCATTGTACTTTAAAAACTAATTATACGTATGTCCGACTCAAGAATAAAGCCACTAAAGTTTTTACTTTAGCCCCCAAGAGTTAAAGGCCTCCGAAAATATTGCTATTATTATTATTATTATTAGTATTAGTATTATCATTATTTGGTACACATGAATACTATAAGACAGAAATTAAGGTATATGACAAGTAAATATTTCACAAATCCAAGATAGCCATTTTTGTCAATACACTACCTTTTGTTGAACTAACATATAGGAAGATTTAAGTAATTTAATTGAATTTCTAAAAGATTGGAAATGAGATTTACTATATTCCTGATATCATAACCGTGCAAGGAAATAATAAACTATGTTTTACTAATTGAAAAAGTTAAATAATAACACAAGAAATTTGAAAGTTTTAAAATTAATTGTAATATTTTAACAAAGATTGTACTTTTCTTGTGGTAAATAATTATGCGTTAAATAGAAAGGTTAAATAATGCATACAAGAAATCTAACATGCAATATTTATGAAGGATAAATAAGCCGATCGATGTTCTGTATTAGAAAGGTTGAATTATGAGTACAAGAAGTCCAACGTGTAATACTTATGAAGGATAGAAAACTCGTTAGACATTTTGTGTTGGATTTGCGTGCTTTAGATAATAGTATAAATAATATATATAATTTTTAGGTAAAAGGTTTTGATTTAAAAGATAAAATTGGTTGAGCTTGTTCAAATGATCGAATGAATAAATTAGGTTAAGTTTCAATCTCCCATTAATTAATTAGTACATATAGTTACCACAATAAATTAGGTTAAGTTTCCCTTCTTTGCCTATATGTATCTTTTTTTCTTTTCTGTACTTATTTTGATTTTATTTTTCAATTTTAACTTGATTATTCTGGATCAACTGTTCCTACTTCTCACCCAAAAAATACTTGAAAGAATTAATTTAGTAATTTTGCATCTCAAAAATATTAGAAAAGTGAACTTTAAATAAAAATATATATGCATTAGTTTTATTAAAAAGTTTATGATATCTTATTAACTTTTAACTTTAAGCCACTGATATTATTGAGCCGCTTCTGATCATTATACATTTAGAACGTGATAATTATTGAAATTATACATTAAGAATGTGATATTTTTGTTGAACTTGGGTGATACTTCTCACGTTTATATCTAAGCATCATGTCAATATAATGTGTGCTCAACTGAATTCGTAGAAACATATTGTTACATGCATGCAGTACGTACCATCCGCCCATGACACCAGTAGCTGCTTGGTTTTGTTTTTGTTTTTTAGGATGTCCATGTCCATGTAGGGGTGGGGGTGGTGCACCGTACTGAGGGGGGTGGTAGCTCTGAGGAGGGTAACCTTGTGGGTATCCCATGGGAGGGTAACCTTGGGGTTGGGGAGGGTAATATCCTTGTGTAGGATAACCTGGTGCATATCCCTGGCCTTGAGGAGGATATACTGGAGGTGGTGGAGGATATATTCCATTTGGGTAACCTTGTGGAGGATAACCTAATCAAAATCACATGCAGAATCCAAACAAATGGAACCCCAAATTCCATTAAATCCAATCCAAATAATATCATTGCAAATATGCCCAAGATCCAAAATTATAAACAAGAATTAAAATGAATTGAAAAAAAGATTCAAATTCTTACCTTGAGGGGGAGGGAGACCTACAGGAGGTTGTTGCATATTATTGTTCATGATCTAATTTTTTGTTGTTATATATACTTCTTTATTATTTTCCGAAAGGAGGGGGGGGGGGGATTAACAATGGGGTTAAAAGTGGGAGAGAGGGGATTTTGAGATTTTTATTAGGTTTGTCAAAGAAAAAGAAAGATGAAACCAAGGGGTAAAGGACCAAATTAAACTACATTGTTGTCTATGGTGTATTTTATACATATTGTGAGAGCAATTGATAGGAAACTATGCGTGTACAAGACGTGTGCAAGTACCTTCAGTACCAAGGAAAAGGAACCCTTGCTTTGGAATTGCTCGAAACTATAGGACGAGAATTAATGGTCCTTAAGAAGTTTTCACTTAGCAATGATGTAATTTCAATTTATTTCTCCCTCTGTTTTATTCGCGTCAAAATCAAATATTATGTCATATAAATTGGAACAGAGAAACTATATAGCAAAAACCCAACAACATACATTAGCACTACTCCATTGCGTCATTATTAGTTGCATACCCGTTTCTCTAACCAAATGTTATTTTGCACAGATCATTCTACTCTTTTCTTTCTTTCTACTTTCCTTTTTCTAAAGGTAAGAACTATTAATGAAAAAATTCATCGTCTTTTTTCATTATTTAGTTTTTTTATCAGGTTATAATCTTATAAATAACATAATGACAATGAAACCTTATTCTAATGCTTAAGAGGACATCCAAATTGTTAGGACCCGGTGGCACTAAACACTTCTTCACAGCGGGAAAAATAAATGATCAACGAAAAATAAATGACACAAAGAATTTAACGTGGTTCACCTAAAACGTTTAGGCTACGTCCACAAACCCGACACCAACTTCCACTAAAACTTTTAGTAGGCTTACAAAGAGAGACTTCTCCAATAGTTTGGAGGTACAACAATTTCCCGAGCTCTACCCAAAATAGTGGCGCACACAAAAGTGTTTCCCGAAAATACCCGACTAGTATTTTACTCACTATTTTGTCACTCCCCCTTTAGAAAAACTTCCTAAAGAAAAACAAACTCTCTCTTTCTCTCTAACTCTTATACTTGAGTTATTGAATGTTTTTGGTGTGTTTAAAACAATGACATGAGGGAGGTATTTATAGTTTTGAGATAGGGACCAAAAGTGCAAATCTCACCTATCAAGAAGGATCAATTTGCAATATTCCCATCTCACCTACCATTTATTGATGTCATTGCTTACATCAATAATCAAATTGGAGGAAGCTTCTAACAATTCTCCCCTTCCGACTATTTGGAGAGTCTCCTATCCCTGCAGCTTCTCTGCAGAACTCAAATTTACCCTTTGGTAGAGTTTTGGTCAACATGTCTGATCCGTTTTCATCTGTATGGATCTTTTCTAGCCGCAACATCTTCTTCTCTAACACATCCCCGATCCAATTATATCTAACATCAATATGCTTGGATCTGGAATGGAATGAGGCATTCTTCGCAAGGTGGATAGCACTTTGACTATCACAAAATAGCTGATAACCGTCTTGCGAAAATCCAAGTTCACTTAAGAACTTCTTCATCCACAGCAGTTCTTTGCAAGATTCCGTTGCTGCAATGAATTCAGCTTCAGTAGTTGATAGTGCAACACATTTTTGCAATTTTGATTGCCATGACACAGCTCCCCCTGAAAAATTAATCAAGTATCCCGAAGTTGATTTTCTAGAATCAACATCTCCGGCCATATCTGTATCAGTATAGCCAACCAACACGGGTTTGTCTTCTCCAAAACATAAGCATAGTTTGGAGGTTCCTCGAAGATACCGGAGAATCCACTTAACAGCATCCCAATGTTCCTTTCCTGGATTAGAAAGAAATCTACTTACCACTCCTACAACGTGAGCGATATCTGGCCGTGTACAAACCATGGCATACATCAAACTTCCTACTACTGAAGCATATGGAATCCGCTCCATCTTTCTTCTCTCATCATCTGTTGACGGGCTTTGCTTGGTGCTCAATCTAAAGTGGTTAGCAAGAGGACAGCTAACTGCTTTAGTTTTCTCCATGTTGAACCGTTGAAGTACCTTCTCGATGTACTTCTCCCGAGACAACCATAACTTCTTGGCTTCTCGGTCTCGCATAATCCTCATCCCAAGGATCTGTTTTGCTGGCCCCAAGTCTTTCACGGCGAAGAACTTGCTTAGCTGCTCTTTCAAGCTATTAATTCTGGAAACATTCCGGCCAACAATCAACATATCATCCACATAGAGCAATAAGATGATAAAATCATCGTCAGAAAACTTCTGAACGAACACACAATGGTCCGAAGTTGTCTTCTTGTAGCCGTGTTGCCCCATCACCGACTCGAACTTCTTGTACCACTGCCTTGGTGCCTGTTTTAAGCCATAGAGGCTTTTCCTCAATCTACAAACGCAGTCCTCTTTCCCTTTTTGCTGGAAACCGTCTGGTTGCTCCATGTATATCTCCTCTTCCAAATCACCGTGTAGGAAGGCGGTTTTCACATCCATTTGCTCAACCTCCAGGTTGAGGCTTGCTACTAATCCCAGCACCGTGCGTATTGAGGTCATTTTCACAACTGGTGAGAATATTTCATCAAAGTCTATACCTTTCCTTTGATTGAAACCTTTGACGACCAATCTTGCTTTGAATCTCGGACAGGAACTATTTTCATCATGCTTGATCTTGAACACCCATTTATTCTTCAAAGCTCTCTTGCCTTTCGGCAACTTCACCAACTCAAACGTCTTGTTCTCATGCAAGGATTTCATCTCGTCTTGCATGGCTTCTATCCACTTCTCCTAATGTTCATCATCAACAGCTTCTTCAAAACTGTCGGGTTCTCCCCCGTCAGTGAGTAACACATACTCATGTGGAGAATATCTGGTAGACTGTTGCACAACTCTTCCAGATCTTGTGTGATAAGGAGGGTTGTTGAGGATTGCTAGTTGAGGTTGATCATCCTCGTTTGCATCATCATCACCATTATCCTCGTTACCTTCAGCATCTGCTGGTTCATCTTCATTTGGAAGATCAGGGGCTTCAGGTTGATTATCCCGAACATCGTCTCCAACTTGTCTCGGCACCATTGTTGGAGGCAACTCAAACTCAACAGAATCATCAGTGGACTTCTCTACTTTGTCAATGTCTTCAATTGTTTGGTCCTCAACGAACACAACATCTCGACTCCTAACGAGCTTCTTCTGCACCGGATCATAGAACTTATAGCCAAGCATGTCTTGACCATAGCCGATGAATACACACTCCCTTGTCTCGACATCAAGTTTGCTCCTTTCATCCTTCGGAACATGGACATAGGCTTTGCAGCCAAATACCCGCAATTGATCATAAGATATATCTCTTCCTGACCAAATCTTTTCCGGAGCCTCGTACTGAAGAGGGACACATGGTGAATGGTTTAGCACATAGGCTGCTGTAACTAGTGCTTCACCCCAGAAAGCCTTTGGTAACTTTGAATGAGAGAGTAAACATCCGGTTCTCTCGATCAAGGTTCTGTTCATCCTCTCAGCCAAGCCATTCAACTGTGGAGTTTTAGGAGGTGTGAACTGATATCGAATACCATGCTCTTTACAATAAGCATCAAATTGACCCTGGTATTCACCGCCATTGTCTGTCCGGATGCACTTCAACTTCTTACCGGTCTCTCTTTCCACCAAGGTCAGAAATTGTTTGAAAACTTGAAACACTTGATCCTTGGTCTTCAGCGTGTATACCCATGTCTTTCGTGAATGATCATCAATAAAGGTCACGAAATATCGGGCACCACCGAGGGACTTCTTGAAAGGCCCGCATACATCTGAGTGTACCAGATCCAACACGTCTTGCTTTCTGGAAGGAGGGAATCTTTTGAATGAAACTCTGTTTTGTTTCCCAGCTAAACAGTCAGCACACTTCTTCAACTGGATCTGGTTTAGACCTAGTAAGGCGTTCTTCTTCACCAAACGCGCCATTGACTTTTCACTCATGTGGCCAAGACGTCTAAGCCACAACTTGGTATTGCTATCATTCTCCGCAATATTTATAACTTGTTGGGAGATGCTTGCCTGGGTCACGTACAACTTTGACTGCTTCGTGCCCCGCGCCACCACCAATGAGCTTTTCGTGAGCTTCCATTGGCCATTATGAAAGGTATTGCAATAACCTTCCTCATCAAGCTTGCCTACGGAGATCAGATTCAGGCGCATATCTGGAACATGCCCGACATCTCTTAAAAGTAGCTTCATCCCATTCATGGTCTCTAGGCAAACATCTCCTTTGCCTACAACTGTTGAGAAATTGGCATTTCCCATCTTTACACGACCGAAGTCTCCTGTGTAAGATGAGAAAAGTTCTCTCCGTGGCGTTGCATGAATGGTAGCTCCACTATCAATCACCCATGTCGTCTCTTGGGTTGTCAGATTGATAATGTCGTCATCATAGACAATGTTAAACTCACCAAAGGAGTTCGCTTCATCATCACTGCTTTCTTCGGGTTTCTCCTTTTTGCCTTTGTTCTTCTTCTGGTCATTTTGGAACCGTCGGCAAAATCTTTTGATATGGCCCTTCTTTTTGCAGTAATGGCACTCAACATGTGCAAATTTGTTGGATCTACCTTTGCTCTTATCTCTGTTACTCTGGCCCTTGTTTTGACTTCTCCCCCTGGTCGTAACAGCCAACACCTCTGATGAAGAAGATGATCCTTGTGATCGGCGTCTCATTTCTTCATTTAGAATGCCACTCTTGATTGTCTCCATGTTTACCACACCGTTGGGTGCAGACTTGGTGATTGAAACCTTCAAGGTTTCCCATGACTCTGGGAGTGTTGCCAGCACCATAAGAGCAAGTACCTCGTCATCGAACTTTATGCCCATTCCCGACAACTGGTCGACAATCCCTTGTATTTCATTAAGGTGATCTGCCACAATTGTCCCTTCTACATATTTTACTTGCATTAATTTTGTCAAGTAAAATAATTTGTTGTTACCTGTTTTAGAGGCATACAACTCCTCGAGCTTGTTCCATAACGACCTTGCATGTGTCAAACCAGAAATATGGTTGTACACATTGTCTTCAACAAATTGCCGTATGTAGCCGCACACTTAGTTGTGCTCAAATTCCCAGTCCTCGTCTGACTTGTCTTCAGGTTTCTGAGTACTGAACACCGGCAGGTGCATCTTCGTCACGAACAGGAGATCCTTCATCTTATTTCTCCATAAGTGGTAATTTGTGCCGTTCAGGTTGACCATCTTGCTTGTCCTTGACTCCATATTTCCGACGGTGAATAGTAACCGTAGGTATGAATAGTGCCCGTATGGATGAATAGTACCGTACGTATGAATAGTACCGTACGTATGAATAGTATTCTAACCAAAGCTCTGATACCACTTGTTAGGACCCGGTGGCACTAAACACTTCTTCACAGCGGGAAAAATAAATGATCAACGAAAAATAAATGACAAAGAATTTAACGTGGTTCACCTAAAACGTTTAGGCTACGTCCACAAACCCGACACCAACTTCCACTAAAATTTTTAGTAGGCTTACAAAGAGAGACTTCTCCAATAGTTTGGAGGTACAACAATTTCCCGAGCTCTACCCAAAATAGTGGCGCACACAAAAGTGTTTCCCGAAAATACCCGACTAGTATTTTACTCACTATTTTATCACTCCCCCTTTAGAAAAACTTCCTAAAGAAAAATAAACTCTCTCTTTCTCTCTAACTCTTATACTTGAGTTATTGAATGTTTTTGGTGTGTTTAAAACAATGACATGAGGGGGGTATTTATAGTTTTGAGATAGGGACCAAAAGTGCAAATCTCACCTATCAAGAAGGATCAATTTGCGATATTCCCATCTCACCTACCATTTATTGATGTCATTGCTTACATCAATAATCAAATTGGAGGAAGCTTCTAACACAAATAACGTTAAAGTCATAAGTTTTACCTCTATCGGAATGTACGGGGTAATGGTATTATCACAACTCTTCTGAAAGTGTGGATAACATTATATTTTTTCATTATTTTGTAGTAATTTTGTAATAATCTATATCTTTGAGTAATCTAATTTTTAACCCCGACGATCATATAATGTTAAATTTTATTGCAATCTTGACTAATTTCGTTAGAATTGGCCAACCTTATAAATTTTGCTTTAAGGTCAACTTCTCTTGATTGGAGACTTCAATGTGTATATTTTGCTTCCTGGTTCCAAATGATTTCCAAGTAGTCCTATATCTTATTAAAAGATAAAAAGGGAGCACAAAGCATTTTGTTGGGCTTGCCCATGTTGTGCAGCCAAAGGTTTAATGGCCTAATTCTAATCTCTTTTGGTTTTCATTCCTATTCGAAATTGGATTCGGTGTTTATTCCTATTTTGAGGGGATTTTGGCTTTAAGAGAAAGCACCACTCATGATCTATAAATAGAATAACCTTGGAGAATTATTCGATGCTCATTGATACAAGTCTTTGAAAGACTTAAGCACATAAGAGTGATTTAGAGAGAGCTTTCATCAAGAGAGAAGAAAAGAAAAGTATTTGTTTTGTTGCAGATTTTTATTCCGACCAGCCAACTTTAAATCACATTTTCCGATTCGTTAATCGTTGGATCGGGCTAAAATTTTGATTAAGTGTTCGTAATATCTTGGTCTTGGATTTGAACACCGGAGATTGGATTTGAAGGCTTGTAGCATTTGATTTCGAGCCCCAAATAGCAACTTCGTTTTTGTGGATTACTCTTTCTTTAATTGGTTAGTTGTTGCTCTTGTTGCTATTGTTGCTCCATGTTTGGCCCTTGTTGTGTAGCCAATTTGAAGAACTTTTGTAACCCTCTTATTGTTATAGTGAAGCTTTTTGGACTTTTATGATCCCGTGATTTTTACCTTCGATTTGAAGGGTTTCCCACGTTAAAATTTGGTGTTCTTTATCTTCTTTATTTTCGGGTTTTCCTCTTCCTCAACATAACATTGGTATCGGATCCTTGGCTATTTATCTGGGTTGTTACGGAATGGAGGTGAATATTAGCAAGATGGTATATTAAAATGAGAGAAATTATAATGTTTGGAGAAGCAAGATGAAAGACTTGTCGTTCGTGAGGAATATGCATTTACCCATTTTTTTAGCTCATAAACCCGAGAGTATATCCGATGAAGATTGGGATTTCAAGCACCAACAAGCATATGGATATATACGACAATGGATTGAAGATAATATTCGCAACCATATTGTGAACGAGATACATGCGAGATCATTATGGGAAAAACTAGAGACTCTTTATGCTTCAAAAACTGGGAATATTATTTCTGCTAAAGCAATTGAAGACCTTTAAATACAAGGAAGGCAGCTCTATCCTTGATCACATAAATGATTTTCAGGGCGTCCTTGACCAGCTATCTGGAATGAGAGTTAATTTTAATGCTGAGATACAAGGACTTTAGCTTCTTAATACTCCGCCAGACTCTTGGGAAACTCTTCGTGTTTCTTTGACAAATTCAGCTCTTGGAGATAAGGTGACCATGGAATATGCCAAGAGTGATGTGTTGAAGGAGGAAGTAAGGAGAAAATCTTAGGGTTCGTCTCACAAGCAGATATCTTAGTTACAGAAGACCGGGGGAGAGATAGAATAAGAGGCTCAAGGAATAGAGGTAAAAGTAGAAGTAAGTCAAGGTCCAAATACTATAACATTACATGCAACCACTATGGCAAGAAAGGACACATCAAAAGGTTTTGCTGCAAGTTGAATCAAGACACTAGAGAAGGAAAGAAAGATGAAAATAACAAGAACAATGTTGCCGCTATTGTTGGAGATGACCTTCTTTTTGCTTATGATGAAAACGTCATCAATTTGGTATCCCATGAGACTAGTAGATTCTGGAGCTACCTCAAATGTCACACCAAGAAAAGCTTTTTTCTCATCTTATACTATTTTTGATTTTGATGTGTTAAAGATGTGCAATGCCAGTGAAGTTAGGTGTCTGGTATTGAAATAGTTTGTTTGAAAATTAATAATGGTTCAACGTTAGATCTTCAAGATGTCAAGCATGCTCCAGACATTCCTCTCAATTTTATCTCCGCGTGAAGATTAGATGATAAAGGTTACCATAATGCCCTCTTTAATGGCCAATAGAAGCTCACTAAGGGCTCGTTAGTGGTAGTTTGTAGAGTCAAGTCTGGTTATTTATATGTAACACATGGCTCTACTCTTAATGACTCAATAAATATGGTGGAAGGTGATACTTTATCAAAATTGTGGCATAGAAGATTAAGTCATATGAGTGATAGGGGGATTACGTGTTTGGCTAAGAAAAGTTTGCTTTTTGGATTGAAACAAGAAAAGTTGAAAAGGTGTATCCAGTGTTTAGCTGGAAAATAGAAAACAGTTTTCTTTTATAGTCATCCTCCCTCAAGAAAGCCCGATTTATTAGAGCTAGTACACCCTGATTTGTGTGGTCCTTTTAAAGTAAAGTCAAAAGGTGGCGTACTATACCCTGTGACCTTCATTGATGATCATTCTCATAAGCTCTGGGTGTATCCTTTGAAATATAAAGATCAAGCTTGGCGTGTTTAAGGAATTTTAGGCCTTAGTTGAGAGACAGTCGGGGAAGAAATTAAAATATATTTGCACTAACAATAGTGGTGAATATTGTGGTCTCTTTGATAACTTTGCAAGGAACAAGGAGTTCGTTACTAAAAAACTCCACCCAAGATGCCTCAATTGAATGGTTTGGAAGAGAGGATGAATAGAACTCTAGTTGAGAGAGTTAGATTCTTACTTTTAGAGGCTAAACTTCCAAATATATTTTGGCCGGTAGCACTTAACACTATTGCTTATGTTATCAATTTGTCTCATGTTGTTGCTTTGGATGGTGATGTCCCAACAAAGTTTGGTTTGCCAAAGACTTTTCTCATGATCACTTGAGAGTTTTTTGGTGTAAAGCTTGTGTTCATATTCCTAAAGATGAGAGATCAAAACTGGATGTCAAAACTAAGCAGTGCATCTTTATCGGTTATGGCCAAGATGAGTTTGGGTATCGTTTTTATGATCCAGTTGACAGTAAACTTATTAGCCATCGTGATGCAATATTCTTTGAAGGTCAAACTATTGAAGATATTGACAAAGTTGAGAAGATAGATTCTCAGAGTAATGAGAGCTTAGTTGATATTGATCCAGTTTCAATTGCTAAGGCACCTATGCACATGAAGGAACCCAAGACAATGATGGAGATATTGATCAAGCTCGAAATGATCATCATGGTATATATGTTGGGATGCTCTAGTTGATGAAGTTGTAGTTGATCAACAAACAATTCTTGCAGAGGTAACTACTTTAAATGCTCCTAAAACCTCTCTTAGAGATCTACAAAGGTTTTTGAAGTTAAGATCGCTATCCGCGGACACCAAGAGAATAATCAACAAACGCTGAATGAAGCCAGCAGGTTGTGTTCATGTGGCAAATGGACCATATACCACACACCATACACACATGCCTTGAAGTATTTTTAACAGGTTGGTTTAAGGGCAACCAACTATATGATAAGAAATACAGTGTTGCTACATACGTAGACACGTATAATGGGCAGTTGGAGCCATTGGGTGTTGAGCATTATTGGACGCTGGAACCTTTTAAAATTGTGTATAATGAGGACTATTTGCACAAGCTGCAAGTGCAAAAGAGAACGCATATATAGAACCAAATGGATGTTGGTGACACCATTTATGCGCGTAAATGTGGCATCTGCTCGGAAACAGGACATGACCGTCGTAAATGTCCTTCAACAGGTGTGCATGGTGTATGGTCTAAACCGAACGCCAGGTGAATGAATGGTGTTCCCAACCATTAGTCGAGTGTGACGGTCGTACCATAATGTATAGAGCTTAATAGTCTCCGCCTGGATCTATGAAGGTGGTGGCAAAATGAGGTCCTCTCGCTGCTCCCAAATATGGACCTGCGCCTCTAGCCATCCCACAAATGTGTCGTCCACCCTCGAACGATCATCCAGCTGATAATGTGTAGCCACTCATGCAGGTTCCCTCGGTATTGTCTGGGCACGGTCAAACTGGAAAAATACAAGCTTTGTGGCATGATACTCCACAACATTGAGGCATATCAGCGGGACGAAATTGCTCCAAGGATGTTGGTCGACCAAGCAATAATCGGGCAGATCAACTGGCAACTTGTCGATGCATGGCGTCCAGATGAACTATCAAATAATAACATAATAGTGAGTATGCACTACACAAATGAATTTATAACAAGTAAGTATAGGTACATATTTACCTATGCGGCCTCCAGCAAATCCAAGACATCTCTAACAAGGTGGAGATTAAAATGAGCATCACTGCCACGGTAGTTCCAACACCGAAGAACCCACCTCCTAGCTAGAGAAAGAAACTGAGGTGCTACACCCAGCTCTAATGGTGGTAGAGATGGCTGCAACAGAAGGACCCGCTGTTAGGCCCAAACCTAAGATAAAAGGTTGACGTAAAATTTAAGAGTCATTTTGACTATATAGAATTCGAAGTAATGAACATAGTATTTGAATATGTTGTCACCAGTAGAAGCGGCAGAAAACCACATATGTCCACCTGGGTGCCCATGCTAGCATGGCACATACTCTTGTACTGGTAGGCGAGAACGGCAACACCCAGTTGTACTGGGGTAACTCATCTAGCTGCTGAAGATGATGTTTAAAGTGCAGACTGACTAGATTTCCTGAAGTTTCGGGAACAAGAGACCCCCCTAAAAAAAGCAACACCGCCAACCTCGTGTACCACTGAATAAGGAGATCTTCTGTCTCGCCAGTAATGCGAGGGTGCAATACCTCCAAATGCTATCTGATATCTATCATAGAAATACAACTGCCCTTGTCACACCTCTTTTTTACGCACCCACAAGGATGCAAAGAGTTTTTCCAATTAAAGGACAATCGAGATGGGATTTATTTTAATTATTTCCGAGTCGCCACTTGGGAGATTTATGGTGTCCCAAGTCACCGGTTAAATCCCGAATCGAGGAAAAGAATGACTCTATTTAACAGTCCGCGAACCAGAAATCCGGATAAGGAATTCTATTAACCCGGGAGAAGGTATTAGGCATTCCCGAATTCCGTGGTTCTAGCACGGTCGCTCAACTGTCGTGTTTGGCTTATCTATCTGCTTTTTACAATCGTGTACTTAGTGCAAGTTAATATCCCTTTACCGCTTTTATTATTGATTATGATTTACGAAAGAGAAAGTCGCTTAAAAATATGCTTTCGAATCACGTCACATGCCCGGATCCTCGACATATTCTTATTCAACGTTTCGGGGTTTGGATTTGGGGTCGCATGAAATGCACACCCGTGTTTAGGAAGATAGAACTAAAATATGCGCCTGGATCGACTACTTATTTACACTGTTGAGAAGGGCGTGATATTCGTTAAGAAACGACGCATCTCAAAATCTAAGTATTTATATGTACATTTATGAAGGCTGTGCGATTAGTGTAACTATTGGGCGAGGCGCACCTTTGATTCAAATCTAGGGCGAACTACGTCCCACTGTTTTTTACTTAGGAGTCGATTCCAAATTATTTAAAACTCGCTACGAACCACACCACATGAAATGCGCCCGTGGTTCCTGACCTATTTTATTTGCTTTTGCCCGAGGTCGGGTCACATGAAATGCACCCCCGACTCCTTTAATCTAATTACGTCATTCAGTTGAGTAATAACTCCCTAGCTAATCTTGCTTTTAACATGAGATCTAACGTTAACAGATTTGGAGATTACGCACATGAGTAGAGAAGATTGAATAGAGATACGACGGACTAATTCAGGTTTACGTGCATATCTAATGATAGTGTATCTTTGGTCTAGCTACACTTTTCCATAACCAAAACTAGCACTACAAACTTAATTAGATAATAACAGAACGTAATCAAACATAAGACTTTGGACGACTACATGATTCAACAGATTTCAAACATAAACTTCAGGCTTCATTCTTTTTGGACCAAGGAATTACAACAACAGAGATGTGTACCTGGAACGCGGAAGAACAAAGATGAGTGAGCAGTGGCAATGCAGCGACAGTAACAGGAGTAACAACAGTAGACCAGTAACAACCACAGTAAACCAACAGCCACTCGATATACCAAACAGCAACAACAAACCACAGCAACAACTCAACACCAAAACAACCAGTGAACCAGCTACAACCCAACAAACCAACAGTGATCGAACTCTACCAATCACTGAATCGGTGACTAAACTTGAACCAAACAGCAAGCAAACAGTATCCAAACCAATGGAACAGTAACCCAGGATATTTGTATCTGTGTGTATCTCTACCTCTGCTAACAATAACCCAACCAATGGCCACAAAAATAACCACCCCAGTAGCACTCTCAATCACAACAACCACACCAACAACAATGGTCTACACAGCAGCAGCATACAACAACTAGGATGTACACCAGCAGCAACAAAGACAACAACAATAACTATGGACCAATGGCAGCAACAATCAACCAAGCCAGCAACATCAATACACACGACCACAACCAGTGGCAGTTAGCCACAGTAGCACAGCAACACACAACAACAGAAGAACCAGCACTGGACCAACAACAATGTGCACAGCAACACAAACGACCAACAGCACCCAAACGAGCACTGCCACCAATAGCAAAGCACAACCACAACACACGAAACAGTAACCTAAAAAACCAATGAAACAGTAGCCTCTCTCAGCTCTTTCTATCTATCTCTTTTCTGGTTTTCAAGAATGGATCTTTGCTGCTAATATTTCTCTAAGTACTCTCCAGTTATGACTGTGTTTGCTCTCCAGGTACTCCAGTTATCACTGTCTATCTCCCCTTCACTGTTTTTTGCTCCCTTCTTATAGCTGACCAGCAGCTCCTAAGGTTACCCCCTACACTGACTCCCCCAACCCATCATATTCCCTGCAAACCCATCATCCAATGTCCAGGTATGGACCCAAAGTATTAAACTAGTTGATCACATGAGGCTTAGTGGGATACCCTGCTGTATGGCAGGTTCCACTAGCCTCTCTTATGGCCAGGGCATTTAAAAATCAATACTAATTAACCTATTAACTATAACCTATTAACCCCCTTAATCTGAATCAAACAGTAACAAGCCCCCACACTAATGAATTGCATACAGGCAGATTCAGGGATCAAATACTACGAACTAATTCCTTGACGACTTTAGTCGAACTGAACATATGATACATTTTAACTAACGGAAACAGAAGGAATTGACCAAACAAAAGGCCTTAAAGGAGGAGAACAGATCAACTGATATGAGAAATTAAAGACATGACAGATGAGAACTGAAACATGAATAAAACAAACACACATGTTCACACAATCGAATTAAATCGACCAAAGAAGAAATGAATACCTCGTAAGAAATCTGCCGACCCAAGCTTTGAACTAAGATTTGGAACTATTGAAGCCAAACGGGCTTTAATCGAGATGTTCTCGATTGAGAACACCTAGACTAAAGTCCCTTGGACTTCAATTACGACTAATTTGACTCGAATTTGGCTTTTTGAAAACTAGGGTTCTTGGGCTCGGATTTGGGGCTTTCGCATTTCTGGTTAGATTCGAACCAAACCAATGTCAATGGGAGTGCGGGGGAGGTGTGAGGAGACTGTGGTATGAATTTGGTGAAGTTTTGCGTAGTTTGGGTTTTGACTCGAATCTTTGAATGAAGATTCGAGCCGTTTGGTGGTGATTCGAGGTTAGCGAAGGCTGGGTTCGTAACGGGTGAGGTGAGGGGAAGATTTTGGCATTGGTTTGGTGGCCATTGGCCTACCGGAACCGCCGTGAGGCGATTTCCGGCAGGCGGAGCACGGCGGAGGAGGGCGGGGGTCAAGAGACCTGGTCTCTGAAGGTGGGAGACGGTTGAGGGGGGGTCTGAAAGGGGGGCGGGGTATGAAAATGAGTTTATATACGAGATATGAGATTGAATCCTGATCGTTGGATCATTTACGATCAACGGTCAGGATCCCCTTCACTTAAACCAAACGGTGTCGTTTGGCTAAGTCATAGTCTGAATGTATTTGGGGATTTATGGATTAATCTGGGCCGTTGGATTATAAAATCCAACGGTCCAGATCAGGCGTTACACAGGCTGAAACTTGGACTGGTATTTGGGCTGGGTGTTGAGTTAGTGTGGGCCTGGTTCTAAATGAATTGGAGACGGCCCAGTTCTGATTTCTTCTTTGTTTTGCAACTAGACTCCATGATGTATCATGTGTATATGTATTATGTATACATATATATATATATATATATATATATATATATATATATATATATATATATATATATATATATATATACACATTAATTTATAACATAATTAATTTTTTAATACCACTATCCTACATAATTACATATCACCTAAGTCACGTAATTTCGATATCGAACACCAAAATGCAAAACCTAATATATTTTTTTTGTATTTTATTAATTTAAATAAATAAACATGCACACAAAAATATAAATTCAAGATAAAAATAACACAAAATCACAAAAATCATGCCCAACACGAAACTAATTTTATTTTGAATTTTCTGGGAGTACTTCTCAGGTAAGGCAAAAAATCACGTGCTCACAGCTGCCCCTCTTTGCGCGTAAACACGCAGAGTTTTCGTGCAAAGATAAGTGAGCGGATATAAGCGATTTTGCCCATTCGAGCACTCCGTATAAAGCATTTTGGAAACGTTTTGACCGAACCTTGCTTCAAAGGTCTCCTACATATCCCTGGCTAAAAGGGAATCAGGTCAATGTAGTTCGGGAAGTTCTGGTAGCTGGGGCTACCATGACTGTTGCGATCTCGCTGTTACTGCTGTTGCCGCTATTACTGCTGTTACCACCGCTTAGCTGATTTCCTTGTTACACCGCACTAAGCAACAAAAACAAGAAGCTAGACTAAGTTACAGTACTACAAGTTCTTATCTATCCTTTTTAACTTGATCTTGTCATGCTCCTTGCTATCCTGTCTGACTTGACGTTCCTTCTGATGCTTCTTCTCTTCTGCCAATTGTTATTTCGGTCTATCTTGATTGCCGAACCCCGACCATTGTTTCATTCTTTATGATCTTTGAACTATTCTCCTTTGCAATCTGAATCTATCTGTTCTGATCCTTGTTGCCTCCCTCTGCTTACGAACTTGGATTCAGGCCGGAGATTTCCGTTACATTCAACCGCTTTCCTCAACCAAATTAAAATAGATCGCCACCCCATTCTCCAGGCGGGCTCCCTGACTTCAACCACTACTTCAAAATAAAATCGCCACTCCATTCTCCAGGCGGGCTCCCTGACTTCAACTACTACTTCAAAATTAAATCGCCACTCCATTCTCCAGGCGGGCTCCCTGACTTCAATCACTACTTTAAAATAAAATCGCCACTCCATTCTCCAGGCGGGCTCCCTGACTTCAACTACAACTTCGAAATTAAATCGCCATTCCATTCTTCAGGCGGGCTTCCTGACTTCAATTACTACTTCAAAATTAAATCGCCACTCCATTCTCCAGGCGGGCTTCCTGACTTCAACTACAACTTCAAAATTAAATCGCCACTCCATTCTCCAGGCGGGCTCCCCGACTTCAATTACAACTTCAAAATTAAATCGCCACTCCATTCTCCAGGCGGGCTTCCTGACTTCAACTACTACTTCAAAATTAAATCGCCACTCCATTCTTCGGGCGGGCTCCCTGACTTCAACTACAACTTCAAAATTAAATCGCCACTCCATTCTTCAGGCGGGCTCCCTGATTTCAACTACTACTTCAAAATTAAATCGCCACTCCATTCTTCAGGCGGGCTCCCTGACTTCAACTACAACTTCAAAATTAAATCGCCACTCCATTCTCCAGGCGGGCTCCCTGATTTCAACTACAACTTCAAAATTAAATCGCCACTCCATTCTTCAGGCGGGCTCCCTGATTTCAACTACAACTTCAAAATTAAATCGCCACTCCATTCTCCAGGCGGGCTCCCTGACTTCAATCACTACTTTAAAATTAAATCGCCACTCCATTCTCCAGGCGGGCTCCCTGACTTCAACTACAACTTCGAAATTAAATCACCATTCCATTCTTCAGGCGGGCTTCCTGACTTCAATTACTACTTCAAAATTAAATCGCCACTCCATTCTCCAGGCGGGCTTCCTGACTTCAACTACAACTTCAAAATTAAATCGCCACTCCATTCTCCAGGCGGGCTCCCCGACTTCAATTACAACTTCAAAATTAAATCGCCACTCCATTCTCCAGGCGGGCTTCCTGACTTCAACTACAACTTCAAAATTAAATCGCCACTCCATTCTTCGGGCGGGCTCCCTGACTTCAACTACAACTTCAAAATTAAATCGCCACTCCATTTTTCAGGCGGGCTCCCTAACTTCAACTACAACTTCAAAATTAAATCGCCACTCCATTCTCCAGGCGGGCTCCCTGACTTCAACTACTACTTCAAAATTAAATCGCCACTCCATTCTCCAGGCGGGCTCCCTGACTTCAACTACAACTTCAAAATTAAATCGCCACTCCATTCTCCAGGCGGGCTCCCTGACTTCAACTACTACTTCAAAATTAAATCGCCACTCCATTCTCCAGGCGGGCTCCCTGACTTCAACTACAACTTCAAAATTAAATCGCCACTCCATTCTCCAGGCGGGCTCCCTGACTTCAACTACTACTTCAAAATTAAATCGCCACTCCATTCTCCAGGCGGGCTCCCTGACTTCAACTACTACTTCAAAATTAAATCGCCACTCCATTCTCCAGGCGGGCTCCCTGACTTCAACTACAACTTCGAAATTAAATCGCCATTCCATTCTTCAGGCGGGCTTCCTGACTTCAATTACTACTTCAAAATTAAATCGCCACTCCATTCTCCAGGCGGGCTCCCTGACTTCAACTACAACTTCAAAATTAATCGCCACTCCATTCTCCAGGCGGGCTCCCTGACTTCAACTACAACTTCATGATTTCCTCCTATCTTGATTACCTTCCTTTGCTTCTTGTACCGTTTTCTTCTTCCTGCATTGCCTCTCGGACCACCTTCTCTTCTGAATTAACCTGTCTTGGAATTGCCTTCCCCTGGGTCGTATTACTTTTTCTTCTGGCTGCTGGGGGTATTTTGGAACTGTTTACTCGCCTGCTGGGGATGATGTTGCTGAGGAAGTATTCTTTGTTTCCTTCACCCTTCATCTTTCTTCCTTCTTCCCATACCTCCTCTGGGACTCACGCTTTTGCCTCCTCGAACAAATTATGGGATGTAATACTGCTAGGAGAATCTCGAAGCCATTGTTTTATTTTCCCACAACTGCTGGGGGTAATACCAAGCTCAAATACTACCCCATCGTGTCGTCTGGCCTTTCTCAAAACTATTCTGCTCGGAGCCGGTACTTCCCGAAATCATGTATTGCTTTCTACCCTTATCCTCTGAGTCTTGCTTTCCAGAAAATTTTCGCAACAGGAGAAAATTTTCTGCCCCAGTTTGATAAACTTCTGGACGGTATGCTTTTCTGCCAACGAACCCTCTTTTCCTGCTTTTAAATCAAAGAAAAATTGTTAGTTTCAAAATGCGGTGAGTGGTCGTGCCACTCTTGTTGGGGCCATTTTCTTTTCTCTTTCAGCTGCTTGGCCTCTCTCGAACTTTGAGGGCGACGTTGACGCTTGCCGGGGACGATGCTCTTTCCACGAACGACCTCTCATCTTTCCTTTTATTCCAATCTTTGGTTTGGTCCGACTCTTTTTAGCCAGTGATCTGTTGCGTGAAATCATCTTTCGGACATGCCACATGTGTCCATCATACTCCATAATTCTTGCGAACCTTCCACTCGGCCTGTCATCCCAATCTTACTATCGTAACGACTTCTGTCTTATTGCCTCGTTCCATGCCTATTCACTTTCAATATACTGCTTTGGGAGACTTGGTAGTAAGCTTTAAAAAATCAATTTTTGAAAATGAAAGAAAAGAAAAGAATACTGACCGCAAATGACAAAAGAAGAGAAAAACTTTTCTGAACTCAAAAATAGGAAAACTTATCTGAATGTGTGCCTGATCCAATGGTTATGCCGCGCCTTTGAGATTAAACTACCCAGTCTATTCATATCAATCACTTTCCGATGCCGCGTCCTGCTAGAGGTAAACGGATGTCCAAACCCTGTCTCATGCAGACATCTTGTAACCATCTCGTCCTGTCACCTCACGGTGCCCTTCAAAGGGTTTTCACTAATGAGATTCTCTCATTTCTCTCTATCTCCCGTCGCCTTAAGGTGCCCGTGAAGGTTTTCACCGTAAGACTCTCTCATTTTACTTCTCTCAACTTCCTTCGCCTTAAGGTGCCCGCGAGGGTTTTCACCGTTAAGACTCTCTCATTTATGCTTTCTTTCCTTGCGGTGGGGTATCACCCCTGAGATTCCCTCTAGAGCGTTATCCCCTTTCGGCTTGTGCATCCTGGATTCAACCGAGGGTCGGGATGTCACTCTTGGCTTTCATTCACATGACTTGGCACTTCTCAAATGCTGATCGAGAGGTCTTTCTGGTTCTTGATATGGTTTCTGCGCGTGAGGCTGAAGAAAGGGGTTTAGCCTCGACGGTTAGCTTATTACAACTTTCGGAATCCACACTATCTTTCCAACGAAAACAATGACTTCTGCCCCAGTTTTGTTGCTTGGGGGATTTTTTGATTTTTATTTTATTATGACCGAGCCGTGTGGCGCCTACGTATCCTTCTTGAGGAATCAGGTCGAACGTAGTTCACTTTTTCTTGTATTACTTCTTTGTTTCTTTTCTATTCTGTTACACATCTTCCTTGATGATTCCAAAAGAGGGTATATGAAAGAATAATTAAGGCTCAAATGGGGAAACAAAGGTTAAAGTGTTTGGGTAGTAGAAAAATTGCCTCTGTCATTTCATTCTCCGAAAAATGCCAAATACACACAAACGAAACCAAACGTTGACAAATGCATTAAAGAATTACACATAATATCTCTTAACCGCATCAGAATTGATAGCCATATCGGTGCATCTTCCCTCGACATCAGTCAGACATAGAGCGCCGTTGGATAATACTCTAGTCACCACAAAAGGTCCCTGCCAATTTGGAGCGAACTTGCCTTTCGCTTCGGCCTGATGGGGTAGAACTCTTTTCAGCACATGCTGTCCCACTTCAAATCTGCTGGGACGTACCTTCTTGTTATATGCTCTCGCCATTCTCTTTTGATACAATTGGCCGTGACATACTGCTGTCAATCTCTTTTCATCGATCAAGCTTAATTGCTCCAATCGGGTTTTGACCCACTCGTCATCGTCAATCTCAGCTTCAGCGACAATTCGGAGGGATGGAATTTCAACTTCTGCGGGTATTACTGCTTCGGTCCCGTACACCAACAAGTAAGGAGTTGCACCTACCGAAGTCCGGACGGTAGTGCGATAAACCAACAGCGCAAATGGTAACTTTTCATGCCATTGCCTAGATCCTTCTACCATTTTCCTCAATATCTTCTTTATGTTCTTGTTTGCTGCCTCGACCGCACCATTTGCTTTTGGGCGATACGGTGTGGAATTTCGGTGTGTAATCTTGAACCGTTGGCATACCTCTTTCATCAATCCACTGTTAAGATTTGCACCGTTATCTGTAATGATTATATTTGGAATTCCAAACCTACAAATGATGTGGGAGTGTACGAAGTCCACCACCGCCTTCTTGGTCACCGATTTGAATGTTTTGGCCTCCACCCACTTGGTAAAATAATCGATCGTTACCAGGATGAACCTATGGCCATTGGAAGCCGCAGGCTCAATAGGCCCAATAACATCCATACCCCATGCGACAAACGGCCATGGTGCGGACATTGTATGCAATTCAGTCGGCGGAGAATGAATCAAATCTCCGTGTATCTGACACCGATGGCATCTTCGCACGAAACTTATACAATCCCGCTCCATAGTGAGCCAATAATATCCTGCTCGAAGAATCTTCTTCGCCAATACGTATCCGCTCATGTGTGGTCCGCAAACTCCCGAGTGTATATCCGTCATCACTGTTGTGGCTTGACTTGCATCTATACATCTCAACAATCCCAAATCCGGGGTTCTTTTGTACAGCACCCCTCCACTAAGGAAAAATCCGTTCGCCAACCGCCGAATAGCTCGCTTTTGATCTCCAGTTGCTTGCTCTGGGTATACTCCTAACCTGAGGTATTCCTTGACATCATGAAACCACGGCTCACCATCCACCTCTTCCTCTACCACATTACAATAAGCATGTTGATTCCGGACATGGATGTGTAATGGGTCGACACGAACCTTGTCCGGGTGATGTAGCATCGATGCTAAAGTAGCTAGAGCGTCGGCAACCTCATTATGCATCCTTGGGATGTGCCTGAATTCTACCGATCGAAAGCGTTTGGTCAAATCATGCAAACACTGACGATATGGGATAAGCTTTAAATCTCTGGTTTCCCATTCTCCCTGAATCTGATGTACTAGAAGGTCCGAGTCCCCCAAGACCAAGACGTCCCGTACATCCATGTCCACCGCTAATCGCAACCCCAAGATACATGCCTCGTACTCAGCCATATTATTGGTACAGTGAAAACGCAGTTGAGCAGTAACAGGATAATGATGTCCTGTTTCAGATATGAGCACAGCCCCTACTCCGACTCCTTTTGCGTTCGCCGCTCCGTCGAAGAAGAGCTTCCACCCTGGATCCTTGGTTAGTTCTAACCCCTCAATTTGCAACACCTCTTCGTCTGGAAAATACGTCCTCAAAGGTTCGTATTCGTCATCAACGGGATTTTCAGCTAAGTGATCGGCCAAGGCTTGAGCTTTCATGGCCGTCCTTGTCACGTATATGATGTCGAACTCCGTAAGTAATATTTGCCATTTTGCTAACCTCCCTGTAGGCATAGGTTTCTGGAAAATATACTTCAACGGATCCGGACGCGAAATGAGGTAAGTGGTGTAAGAAGACAAGTAGTGTTTCAGCTTTTGGGCTACCCAAGTCAGGGCGCAACATGTCTTTTCTAGATGAGTGTACTTGACCTCGTGGACTATAAATTTCTTACTGAGGTAGTAAATGGCCCGTTCCCTTCTGCCAGTAAGATCATGCTGCCCCAGTACGCAGCCAAACGAATTCTCCAAGACCGTCAGATAAAGAATCAGGGGTCTACCCTGGCTCAGGCGGAACTAGTACGGGTGGATTTGACAGATACCCTTTGATCCGGTCAAACGCTTCCTGACATTCCGCCGTCCATTCTATCGCAGCGTCTTTCTTCAATAGGCGGAATATGGGTTCACAAGTTGCCGTAAGCTGAGCGATAAACCTGCTAATGTAATTCAACCTTCCCAACAGACTCATTACCTCTGTTTTATTTTTTGGCGGGGCTAACTCCTGAATGGACTTGATTTTGGATGGGTCCAACTCAATGCCCCGTCGGCTGACGATGAATCCTAGCAACTTTCCTGATGGAACTCCGAATGCGCATTTGGCCGGATTAAGCTTGATGTCGTACCTTCGAAGTCTTTGAAAGAACTTCCTGAGGTCAGCAACATGGTCTTCTTGACGTCTGGATTTTACGATCACATCATCCACGTACACTTCAATTTCCTTGTGTATCATATCATGGAATACCGTAGTCATTGCCCTCATATATGTTGCTCCTGCATTCTTCAAACCAAACGGCATCACTCGGTAGCAATAAGTTCCCCACGGTGTGATAAAAGCCGTCTTTTCTGCGTCCTCTTCATCCATCAAAATCTGATGATATCCCGCATAACAATCCACAAAGGATCCGATTTCGCGTCCGGCGCAATTATCAATCAGGATATGGATATTGGGAAGCGGGAAATTATCCTTAGGGCTTGCCTTGTTGAGATTGCGATAGTCCACGCACACTCTGATCTTTCCGTCTTTCTTTGGCACCGGTACTACGTTAGCCAACCATTCAGGGTATCGAGTGACACGAATGACTTTCGCCTGCAACTGCTTGGTTACCTCCTCCTTAATCTTCACACTCATCTCCGTCTTGAATTTCCGCAATTTCTGCTTGACGGGAGGATATGCCGGATCAGTGGGTAATTTATGAACCACTAGATCAGTGCTGAGTCCGGGCATGTCATTGTACGACCATGCGAAAATGTCTTTAAACTCCATGAGTGTTTTGATCAGTTCTTCTCTCAGATTGGGTTCAATATGGACACTTATCCGGGTTTCTTTGACGTCATCCGCATTCCCTAGATTAACGGCCTCAATATCATTTAAATTCGGTTTGGGTTTTTCCTCGAAGTGACTTAATTCTTCACCGATTTCTTCTACGGCTTCATCATCGCCATACTCTGACTCACTCTCGTCACTTCTTATTTCATGCGTTATTATTTCCAAACCCGATTGACTTTCTAGACTGGGTTGATTAATCTTTAAGCACGCCATATCATTAAGATCAGTTGAAAGAAGGCTGTTCAGAAAAGTAAAAAGAAGAAAAAAAAAGATAAACAAAATTAGACACGAAGGAACCAAATTTCATTAAATGGGAACTGTACAAGGGAAAACAAACTGCAAATTTAAACCAAAAATGAACTAAAAACAACGGGATTTTACTCCGGGGACAAACCCCCAATACAAAATTTCGAAAGAAAAACAATCCAAGACAAACTACCAAGACTCCTTCCGGACAGGGAGAGGAGTAGCCTTCCAGTTATTCAGTTTTGCCTTTGGTCCCACAAATTGTATCTCGGCATGACTGGATCCTTCAACGTCCTCGAGCATACATACGTCTGTGAATAGGTCCTCGAATTTCCTGAAGAACTCTTCGTCTGGCCTGATCGTAGGGCCGGGAATCTTTGTCGTTGGATATCCTCTTGCTCCGGACCCGACAAAAGATTGGGAAAGGCGTGGAACAGGCTTTGGGAGCACCCATGTCTTCTGCTTACTCCTCTTTGCTCGCCGGATGTCCTCTGAGGCTGGCTGGAATCCCAAGCCGAAGGTTCCCAAGTTTTCGACCACCGATACCGGTTGTATGATTCCTTGCGGAGATGCACCTAGACCTTTACCGGTATGAAACCATGTCTCAACATTTCATGCGCCACCATGACATCCGCAATAATTGTTCTGTCACCGGGAATGCATTCCCCTTCCGGAACTCGGTTGGCGGACACCACATCGCAGACCTGATACACCCACGGCCCAACATCTTCTTCTGTTTCAACAAAGGGGATGATGGTGCCTGATTGTAGATCGTTCTCTCCATGGACGACGATCTCCTGTTGGTCCCACTCGAACTTGACGAGTTGGTGTAGGCTGGATGGAACTGCTCTTGCGGCATGGATCCATGGTCGCCCTATTAGGAGGTTATATGACACCACCATGTCCAGCACCTGGAATTCCATGGTGAACTCCACTGGTCCAATTGTCAAGACTAGCACTATGTCACCAACCGACGCTTTGCCTCCTCCGTCAAACCCTCGAACACATATGCTATTCTTGCGTACCCTGCCGATGTCTACTTTTAATTTGCCCAGTGTAGAGAGAGGACAAATGTTAGCACTTGGACCCATTATCGACAAGGACTTTGGTAACCACCGCCTCTTCACACTTCACCGTAAGATATAAAGCCCTGTTGTGCTCGGTGCCTTCCTCAAGCAACTCGTCATCGGTGAAGGTGATCCGATTTGCTTCGAAGATCCTATTGGTGATCTTCTCCAAATGGCTCACTGAGATTTTATCCGGTACATGTGCCTCATTCAGGACTTTCATCAATGCTTGCCGATGTTCTTCAGAATGTATCAGCAAGGATAGCAATGATATTTGCGCCGGAGTCTTCTTCAATTGCTCTAAGACAGAGTAGTCATGCAGCTTCATCTTTTTCAAGAATTCTTCCGCTTCTTCATCAGTTACCGGCTTTTTCAATGCTGCCGGAGTGGTCTTCCTCAATTCCGCAGGGGCAAAACATCTCCCCGAGCGGGTCAACCCTTGGGTTTCACAAACTTCCTCTTTCACCTCCTTTCCTCTGTAGGTCATTGTAATCCGAGCATAATTCCATGGGACAGCCCGGCTATCAGTTACTGGCAACAACTGTATTGCTGGCTTGATGATGAAAGGATCCATTCGAATGCCTGCTACCGTCAAGATGGGCTTGATTGCTGCCCCTGGTACAACTATCTTTGCTTCCCTCGGCCTCACCGGTACTCCGCTCACACTTCCCTTTCCTGCTTCCGACCCTCCTGGTATGTCTTTCTTGCGACTGGGCGACTCATCAAAGCTTGGCCCTTTTCTCGTTCCTGCCCCGCTAGACTTAATCATCATTACGGTCTGAGAGGCTTTCTCCTTTCCTTCCTCCGCTCGTACCAACTCGATCATATTGGTCTCATGATGAGTTGGAAGCGGGTTTTGGTTGATGTTGGGCTCTGTTGGAGTCTGGACCTCAATCCTGCGAGTGTCAATAAGCTCCTGGATGGCCGTCTTTAGTCTCCAACACTTTTCCGTATCGTGCCCCGGACATCCCGAGCAGTAGGCACAATTTACTGAATGGTCCAGGTTTTTCGGAAGAGGGTTTGGCAGCTTAGCTTCAACCGGATTCAGCAACCCTACCTGCTTTAACCGGTGGAACAGACTGGTGTAAGACTCTCCTAAGGGAGTGAAAGTCTTTGGCCTCGGCGCCCTGTCGCCCCTGAATGCCTGGTTCGGACGGAAACTCGCGCCCGAGGGGTTTCTGTAAGCTCTTGGGGGTGGATGATTGTTCTGGGGGTTTGGTGCACGCCACGGTGCATGAACGGGAGGTGCAGAATAGGACTGCGCATGGTGGACAGTAAAATGGGGATCAGGTGCGGAATAGTAATGTTGCGGGTGGTTATATGGGTTGTGGGGGTAATTTTGGTGGTGAGGCTGGGGTGGGCTATATTGGGGTGCGGGGCCTCTATTTCCGAACCATGCCCCGGACTCGACGGCCGCAACTTCCTCTCTCCTCTTTTTCCCCAGTACTCCTCCAGTACCACTTTGGATAGCCTGAGTGGTGGCTTTCAGTGTTGAGTAACTCATGATCTTGTTGGCCTTCAAACCTTCCTCGATCATACCCCCCATTTTTATCACCTCAGTGAATGATTTGCCTACGGACGTTACCAGATGTCCGAAGTAGGTGGGCTCTAATGTCTGCAAGAAGTAGTCCACCATCTCGCTCTCTCTCATCGGCGGATCTACCCTGGCTGCCTGTTCCCTCCAACGGAAACCAAATTCCCTGAAGCTTTCAGCGAGCTTCTTCTCTAATTTTAGCAATGATAGGCGGTCGGGGATTATTTCAAGATTGTACTGGAACTGGCCGATAAAAGCTTGAGCCAAATCGTCCCACGTAAACCATCTACCGGGATCCTGTCTAGTGTACCACTCCAGCGCAGATCCTCCCAGACTCTGGCCGAAGTAAGCTATCAGAAGCTCGTCCCGTCCTCCGGCCCCTCTCATTTTACTGCAAAACCCTCGCAGGTGGGCCACCGGGTCACCATGCCCCTCGTATAGGTCGAATTTGGGCATTTTAAACCCTGCTGGCAACTGGACGTCCGGAAATGGACACAGATCCTTATAGGCGACGCTGACCTGGTTGCCTAAACCGTGCATGTTCCTGAAGGACTGCTCCAGGCTTTTAACTTTTCTGACAACTTCCTCGTGTTCCAAACTTTGGAAGTGCTTTTCCAGTTCTGCCGGATTATCCCAGTGAGGGGTGTGTGGATGCGGTTCAGGAGCCCTAAAAGTAGGCTCGGGAGGATAGTAAGAGTTGTCATGGATCTGAACATGCGGCTCGCCGGACGGCCTTTGTAGAGTAGCAAGTGGAGGTGCCACAAAAACAGGGGTGACCGGAGGAGGATTTGGTTTGGCTGGTGGAATGTGGGTGGCATATGGGTTTTCCCCCTGAAAGTATGGATAGATCGGGGCGCTTGTCGAAGGATCGATGGGCGGATGTTCCGGAGCCGAGGCGAGAGTAGGGCGGTTTGGTGAAGACTGTTCCCTGGCCCAGGCCAGGTGCATCTCCGTTATCTGTTGTTTTAACCGGTCTACCTCTTCTTTCATGATTTGTAGCTCGGATTTTTCTTCCTCGAGACTCTTGCCAGAACTCGACATGCTTACTGTAACTGGTCCTTTGGATCTAGTACGGTAGTGATGGCTGGCCAGTATATTCTGTCAAACCAACTGCTAAACTTTCTGGAAATGCAACAAACTTGTTAGTTCACCGAGTTTGACAGATATGTTATAGCACGTTGGATGCAATGCACCTAACCAAATAACCCTTTCTACATGTACTCTTAACATGCGTCATTCCGGCCCTTTTTCTTTTTCTTTTTCTTTTTCTTTTTCCTTCCTTTTTTTTTCTTTTTCGACTATCTTTGCAAGCCTTATTGTTATTTAACCTTTGGATTCTTTTCCTTTCTTTTTAGTGGTGGTCGAATCTTATGTGGATTGCCTACGTATCACGACCCGCGTGAATCAGACCGAGCGTAGTTCTGGTAACAAGATTGTGGAAAAATTCAGTAACTTTTATATCAAATAAAACCGTGTAGTTACAAAACACGTCTTACAACAATCAGCAAAACAAAAGAAAAATGCTTGACTTGGGAAAGTAAAGATAAAAATGCTAACTAGCTTGACTCAACATTTCAAAATACATTTTCAATCAAAAATCTAATGCCCTAAAATCCCTGGGGGCCCGCGAGGCATCATTCGGCCTTGCCGCGGGCCTTGGTGTGAGGTCCTTGTGCAGTTCCCTCAACTCTTCCATGATCCGATGAACATAACCCATAATTGAAGCGAAAAGGTCGGCGCGGGGCATTCGTTCGCAAGCTAGGCACTTCATGGTGACATAGTGCCCGATTTCTCCAATTCTGTCCTTGATCATGTCCCTTTCTCCGAGTAGCCGCTCTATTTGCTGGTTCTTCGTCCCCAATCTTCGAGCATTGTTGGTGACTTGATCTAGGAGCCTATCCACTTGTCCTTGCAATCGGGCCATCAAATTGTGGCAACGGTCGAGGTCCGTTCTGGCATCTTGGGCTTGCTTGAAAACCCGCTCCCCGAGGACAACATTTGCTTCCCTCAGACTAGCGATGATCTCAGTGTAATCTTCTTCCACCCGTTTTAGGTGAAGTGCATGTTGATGTGCCTCCTTTCTCCAGCTAGCACGGATCCTCGTTGTCTGAGCTTTCGACTCGTCCAATTCTCTTTGGATATCGGTGACCTGGCTTTTCAGACCCTTTATCAATTTTTCGTCGGCCCGACTCCTCAACTGTCTGTCAGGCATCTCTTTTCATTTGCTGGATTTGAGCTCTCAAGAAGTCATTTTCTTGTGCCAACTTCTTTTTGTCTCCTTCGTCGGTGGCGGCTTGCATGTTCTTCTCGAATTGGAGGTCCCGGACCTGCTGTTCTATCCTGCCAATCTTCGTCCTGTACCCCTCCTCCTTTGCTAACCAATCCCATTGTTCCCGTGAATCTTCCGTGAATTGTTGGACATGGGCTCTTTGAGAACATTTCCGACGAATCTGAAATCTTTTCCCGAACCACACGTTGTACTTTGGGTCCACCTCCCCCTTAGCTAGTTCCCGGACCATGGTTTTAGGCTCAAGAAACCGACATTCGTGCCACAGTCTTCTAATCTTCTCTTCGGGGAATACAACTCCCGGGCTCAACTCAATGGCGTACTTCCTCAGGTCTTGATCGGTAGGAATAACCTGAAACCTTCCTAGTTGACGTAATACACGGTGAGGGACATATGGTTGGACACTGCGGATCCCCATCAGAAGGATATAACACTCCTCGGCTGCCATATATATTACTTCGGTATCGGGTAACCACCCGAACGCCCATTCAATCTGATCGGCTTCTATTGAGCTCAGTCGTGCAAGCCATGCCTCGACGCCTTCAGGGAATACAGCACCCATCATCCGTTCTTCGAAACCCCTGATACAGGTTTTTCCGGTCAACCCATGGTTCATGTATTGTGTTCGGTGATGGAGGTGTTCTTGCATCCATAATTGGAGTAACGGATTGCAACCTTGGAAGAAATTGCCCCCTTCTCGGCATACAGTCAAGGCTCGATAGATTTCGGACAAAACCAAAGGGACCACCGTGCTGGTAGCCTTTTTGATTGCAACATCGGCTATTCCTACCAGACTTATCTCTATCTTCTTATCTTCGCGCGGACAAATCACGATCCCCAAGAATGTCGTTATGAATGCTAGAATTCGTCTGGCCTCCCACTTGATTCTATTCCCTGCATGAGTCAGTCCAAGGTTTGACTCTTCAAAACCCCGAGGAGTGCCGTACCGCTGATATAAGAATTGGAGATCGCAACACCCTTTCAGCAGATCATCATTTTTCACCTTCCGACTAATGCTCAGCAAATCCAGAAACCCATGTGGAGATACCGGTCTTGGTGAGAGCAGGTATTGCCCTCTCAATTTCCCATTTAGTCCTGCATAGCCCGCAATTTCCTTTAATGTGGGCGTCAATTCAAAGTCAACAAAACGGAACACATTACGGGTCGGATCCCAGAAAGATACCAATGCCTTGATAATGTCTTCCCTTGGCTCGATATTCAACAGATCAACCAAACCTCCCAAAATTCTCCCCACTACCTTTTTGCTACTGTCTTCCAAATCGTTCCACCATATATGGAGCTGCCGAGGGACCTCGCTAAAGATTGAAAATGATTTATTCTGATTCGTGCTCATCCTGCACATTTATTAAGGTGATTTAAATAAGAAAAACAACTTTGTTTTGCCCAAAAATAAAAAAATCAGTTTTGAATCACGGCCTTTCAACGTCTCGGGGACGAAGGCTTTTAAGGCCGTGGGGTAAATTGATCGAAATCAAAATTGACCCAAAGGTGGCCGTTTATACGAAATTAGCCTTCCGGCGTCCCTTTCGGGAACATTCGGCTATTTTTAAAAACAGCGTCACCGACTTATTTAGTACAAAAGTTAGTTTTGATATTTCGGCCATTTTTCAAAAAGTGAAGTTGGACCTGATGGAGGTTGCCTACGTATCTCACATCCAATGAGAATCAAACCCACGTAGTTCGGTTTTAACGAAACAAACGACATTATTTATTTATTCATTTTACCAAAGGAAAACAAATAAGCTATTTCTATCTTAAGAACAAAACACAATTTTTTTTCTTTTTTCTTTTTTTTTTTTTTTTTTTTAATCTCTAAAGCCGGTCAGCATGCAAGTCTATAACAGATAAATGCGCAAGACAAACAGGATGCAGCAGGATAGTCTGTTCATTTCAGGTCACCTGTCCTAGACGGACCCAACCCCCGTGTTGAGTCCCCTAAGCCAAATGCGACATGATGCAAATAAACGTTTCCTACTAGGGATCCGGCATGAAGCTTTGTTATTCTAGGTTTAAAAAACCTGGGTTTATCTGTTCTAGACTTGGCTTACCCGAGCGGACAGCTCGAGCCGAGGAGGAGGCAGCAACCCGGGAATACAGAAGCTTCACCGGTTTTGCAACTTATCCAAACCTCGTTCTAAAATGGGAATCAGACACTATACAGAAAAGAAGTCACACGAAGTGCACCCTTCTTCATGATTTAGAAGACTCGGAGAGGAGATTGGTTCCGGCACAATTTATATGTACAGTTCACAAAATATCAAAGCAGTAAAAACAACATTTTGCACATTGATGCCAACATGTAAAAGAATCAGATAATAAAATATGCCAAATACAACAATTATTCCGAGCTCGAATTCTAAAGAAAATCCCCAGCAGAGTCGCCAGAGCTGTCACACCTCTTTTTTACGCACCCACAAGGATGCAAAGAGTTTTTCCAATTAAAGGACAATCGAGATGGGATTTATTTTAATTATTTCAGAGTCGCCACTTGGGAGATTTATGGTGTCCCAAGTCACCGGTTAAATCCCGAATCGAGGAAAAGAATGACTCTATTTAACGGTCCGCGAACCAGAAATCCGGATAAGGAATTCTATTAACACGGGAGAAGGTATTAGGCATTCCCGAATTCCGTGGTTCTAGCACGGTTGCTCAACTGTCGTGTTTGGCTTATCTATCTGCTTTTTACAATCGTGTACTTAGTGCGAGTTAATATCCCTTTACCGCTTTTATTATTGATTATGATTTACGAAAGAGAAAGTCGCTTAAAAATATGCTTTCGAATCACGTCACATGAAATGCACCCGGATCCTCGACATATTCTTATTCAACGTTTCGGGGTTTGGATTTGGGGTCGCATGAAATGCACACCCGTGTTTAGGAAGATAGAACTAAAATATGCGCCTGGATCGACTACTTATTTACACTGTTGAGAAGGGCGTGATATTCGTTAAGAAACGACGCATCTCAAAATCTAAGTATTTATATGTACATTTATGAAGGCTGTGCGATTAGTGTAACTATTGGGCGAGGCGCACCTTTGATTCAAATCTAGGGCGAACTACGTCCCACTGTTTTTTACTTAGGAGTCGATTCCAAATTATTTAAAACTCGCTACGAACCACACCACATGAAATGCGCCCGTGGTTCCTGACCTATTTTATTTGCTTTTGCCCGAGGTCGGGTCACATGAAATGCACCCCCGACTCCTTTAATCTAATTACGTCATTCAGTTGAGTAATAACTCCCTAGCTAATCTTGCTTTTAACATGAGATCTAACGTTAACAGATTTGGAGATTACGCACATGAGTAGAGAAGATTGAATAGAGATACGACGGACTAATTCAGGTTTACGTGCATATCTAATGATAGTGTATCTTTGGTCTAGCTACACTTTTCCATAACCAAAACTAGCACTACAAACTTAATTAGATAATAACAGAACGTAATCAAACATAAGACTTTGGACGACTACATGATTCAACAGATTTCAAACATAAACTTCAGGCTTCATTCTTTTTGGACCAAGGAATTACAACAACAGAGATGTGTACCTGGAACGCGGAAGAACAAAGATGAGTGAGCAGTGGCAATGCAGCAACAATAACAGGAGCAAAAACAATAGACCAGTAACAACCACAGTAAACCAACAGCAACACAATAGACCAAGCCAGCAACACTCAATACACACGACCAACAACCAGTGGCAGTTAACCACAGTAGCACAGCAACAACACTGGATCAACTCTACCAATCACTGAATCGGTGACTAAACTTGAACCAAACAGCAAGCAAACAGTATCCAAACCAATGGAACCACAGCAGCAGTATACACAACTGAGATGTATACCAGCAGCAACAAACAATAACCCAACCAATGGCCACAAAAATAACCACCCCAATAGCACTCTCAATCACAACAACCACACCAACAACAATGGTCAACACAGCAGCAGCATACAACAACTAGGATGTACACCAGCAGCAACAAAGACAACAACAATAACTATGGACCAGTGGCAGCAACAATCAACCAAGCCAGCAACATCAATACACACGACCACAACCAGTGGCAGTTAGCCACAGTAGCACAGCAACACACAACAACAGAAGAACCAGCACTGGACCAACAACAATGTGCACAGCAACACAAACGACCAACAGCACCCAAACGAGCACTGCCACCAATAGCAAAGCACAACCACAACACACGAAACAGTAACCTAAAAAACCAATGAAACAGTAGCCTCTCTCAGCTCTTTCTATCTATCTCTTTTCTGGTTTTCAAGAATGGATCTTTGCTGCTTATATTTCTCTAAGTACTCTCCAGTTATGACTGTGTTTGCTCTCCAGGTACTCCAGTTATCACTGTCTATCTCCCCTTCACTGTTTTTTGCTCCCTTCTTATAGCTGACCAGCAGCTCCTAAGGTTACCCCCTACACTGACTCCCCCAACCCATCATATTCCCTGTAAACCCATCATCCAATGTCCAGGTATGGACCCAAAGTATTAAACTAGTTGATCACATGAGGCTTAGTGGGATACCCTGCTGTATGGCAGGTTCCACTAGCCTCTCTTATGGGCAGGGCATTTAAAAATCAATACTAATTAACCTATTAACTATAACCAATTAACCCCCTTAATCTGAATCAAACAGTAACAAGACCCCACACTAATGAATTGCATACAGGCAGATTCAGGGATCAAATACTACGAACTAATTCCTTGACGACTTTAGTCGAACTGAACATATGATACATTTTAACTAACGGAAACAGAAGGAATTGACCAAACAAAAGGCCTTAAAGGAGGAGAACAGATCAACTGATATGAGAAATTAAAGACATGACAGATGAGAACTGAAACATGAATAAAACAAACACACATGTTCACACAATCGAATTAAATCGACCAAAGAAGAAATGAATACCTCGTAAGAAATCTGCCGACCCAAGCTTTGAACTAAGATTTGGAACTATTGAAGCCAAACGGGCTTTAATCGAGATGTTCTCGATTGAGAACACCTAGACTAAAGTCCCTTGGACTTCAATTACGACTAATTTGACTCGAATTTGGCCTTTTGAAAACTAGGGTTCTTGGGCTCGGATTTGGGGCTTTCGCATTTCTGGTTAGATTCGAACCAAACCAATGTCAATGGGAGTGCGGGGGAGGTGTGAGGAGACTGTGGTATGAATTTGGTGAAGTTTGGCGTAGTTTGGGTTTTGACTCGAATCTTTGAATGAAGATTCGAGCCGTTTGGTGGTGATTCGAGGTTAGCGAAGGCTGGGTTCGTAACGGGTGAGGTGAGGGGAAGATTTTGGCATTGGTTTGGTGGCCATTGGCCTACCGGAACCGCCGTGAGGCGATTTCCGGCAGGCGGAGCACGGCGGAGGAGGGCGGGGGTCAAGAGACCTGGTCTCTGAAGGTGGGAGACGGTTGAGGGGGGGGGTCTGAAAGGGGGGGGGGCGGGGTATGAAAATGAGTTTATATACGAGATATGAGATTGAATCCTGATCGTTGGATCATTTACGATCAACGGTCAGGATCCCCTTCACTTAAACCAAACGGTGTCGTTTGGCTAAGTCATAGTCTGAATGTATTTGGGGATTTATGGATTAATCTGGGCCGTTGGATTATAAAATCCAACGGTCCAGATCAGGCGTTACACAGGCTGAAACTTGGACGGGTATTTGGGCTGGGTATTGAGTCAGTGTGGGCCTGGTTCTAAATGAATTGGAGACGGCCCAGTTCTGATTTCTTCTTTGTTTTGCAACTAGACTCCATGATGTATCATGTGTATATGTATTATGTATACATATATATATATATATATATATATATATATATATATATATACATTAATTTATAACATAATTAATTTTTTAATACCACTATCCTACATAATTACATATCACCTAAGTCACGTAATTTCGATATCGAACACCAAAATGCAAAACCTAATATATTTTTTTTGTATTTTATTAATTTAAATAAATAAACATGCACACAAAAATATAAATTCAAGATAAAAATAACACAAAATCACAAAAATCATGCCCAACACGAAACTAATTTTATTTTGAATTTTCTGGGAGTACTTCTCAGGTAAGGCAAAAATCACGTGCTCACAGCCCTCTCTAGCTGCAGCTAGCCTCACCAGTAGCCTGAAACTAGTATACTGCCCTAGCAAATCCAAATACCGGGGATGTGTTATAGCTCTTATATACTGGGCAGTGCAACAGCCAGTCCATCAACATGCAGCCCATATAAAACCTGAACATCTTGAAGCGTCATGTGGCCTCTCTAGTGGGCAGGTGAAAAGTGTGCGTATCCGGTTGCCACCGCTCTATCAACGCCGTGATGAGAGACCAGTCGATGTGCAGCCGCCCAATCTCAAAAATTCTAAGGAAGCTTGTAGCACGCAAGCGATGGACTACGCGAGGATGGACAACCCAAAAGGCGTATTGTAGATATGTGTACTCTTTTTCCTTCTCTAGAATTTTTTTTCCAATGGGTTTTATTTTAGTTAAGGTTTTAACGAGACACATTATCATTGAATATACATTCAAGGAGGAGTGTTATGAATCGAATTCTATTTAGAGTGTGTCTATCTTGTGGAGAGTTTTACTTTGTGACTAAGTCATATTTCTCCTATAAATAGATGTGTCTTACCCCATTGTAATTCATCTCAAATTCAATAAGAATTCTCTCTCCCTACTTTTCTCTACAATATTGTTCTTCTTCTTTTATTATTTCATAACATAAATAAAATTTTATTTGTTAGAATCTAGGCAGAAATGGGGTTTCTTTTTTCATTTTACAAAATCCACTTATCCAAGCTTTCACGAATTTGGCTGAGTATACCATGTATATTAAAAAAATAAAAAAAAAATAAAAAGAGTACATGAAGGAAGGGATATATGTAACTGCGCATCATACAAGTTAATCTACAATTTCATTGACACATTTTTTTTAAACCTTTTAACGCCTTTAATTTTTTGTTCTATCACACTTGTCAGTTGCCACATGGTTGTATAAATTAACCTCAAACCATTTTCTTTAGTAAAAAAAATTCTTTTTATATGCCAATATGAAAAAAATTTCTTTGCAAGTTCGGTAATAAATGTAGTACGTATTATATATGCCAATATGAAAACACTTCTTCTTCCAGTAGTATGGATAAAATATGCTTTTGTCTTTCCTCCACGCTGTAGCTAGCAGACGTAAAAATGGATTTCTGAACCGGCAGTTTTTTTTTGCAGTTGCTTCAGTTGCTTGTCTTTAAGTTTTAATTAATGTATATGCTTTTGAAAAGAAAAAAAAAACTAAATGAAGCATTTGGATTTACTTGTTCAAAACTTTCAACTTTTGCATTTAGTAGGTATAACAATTAAATTTCGCTCCTTAAAAATAATAATCAAGGTAAAAAATATAGCGACAATATTATATTCAAATGAGGGAATTGTTTAATTACTGAATTGCATATTAAAGTTACTTTATTTATTTAACTATCAAGTCTTTTTCTCACCTATTTCGATTTTTTGAGTCCAAAAGAACTATAATTGGTATTGGTCCAAATCTAACCACTCGATCACAGCGGTAATGACCCCGCCCCAATTACCCTGTGGTAATGGCTGATAACCTCGACCTCGTCCGATCCGTACTAGTTACAAAACAAGCGTCGAGGTCGAGGCCCCTCCATGAGGGGAAGTCACCCCCTCGACCCGGCCGAAATCAGATGTGATAACTACGGAACATTTTCGACTATAAATAGAGGGCAGAAAACTCTCCAAAAAGTGGGCCTTCTCCATGATTCTTTCTCATCCACCAGCACAAGAACATCAAAAGAGGAAAACTCCAGGAGAGGCTGAAGGAGCCCAAAGAAGAGAAGAAAGGAGATCCTTCACCTTCAACAATTCTTGAAGAAAACTTAATTGTAATTCTCTGAACCTCTTCAAGGGGAGGCGGGTAAACTTCGATGATCAATAAAATCTATCAATTATTATCTCGACTAGATCTTCCATTTTTCCTTCTGTCTTTCGATCCGGTATTAGTTATGGTTGACTATTGTTTACCCCTTCATCTATATTGATTGATTTGCTTAAAAAGTGTTCAACAACTTTTGAGTCAAACAATTTGGCACCATCTGTGGGGATTTCCTATTGAAAACACTTAGTTCTTCCGGATCGAAGCAAACGAAACACCAAGAAGATAACTCGACTCAAACCAGAATCAACAGAGGCGCGTCAAACAAAGAATTTGAGAGCCCCCCCCTCTTCTAGCTCCCCCTCATCCTCCATATTGTGTCAGGCCAGAAACTAACATAAAGGTGCTGCAGACGAAGAGTCGAAAATCACCTGGAAGCAACCTGAATTCTACGGTCAAGCAGACAATCATAACACGAGTACAACATAGGACCTCTGGTTAAAGTCACCATCAAAGTCGTTACAGTTTGACCTCGCTCGAACTGGGACTCAGGCTAAGTGCCTTCGCCATTAAAGTTATTACAGTTCGACCTCGCTCGAACTGGGACTCGGGCTAAGTGTCTTCGCCATCAAAGTTGTTACAGTTCGGCCTCGCTCGAACTGGGACTTAGGCTAAGTTCCTTCCCCATAAAAGTTGTTATAGTTCGACCTCGCTCGAACTGGGACACAGGCTAAGTGCCTTCATTATCAAAGTCGTTACAGTTCAACCACGTTCGAACTAGGACTCAAGCTAAGTGTCTTCACTACCAAGGTCATTAAAGTTCGACCTCACTAGAACTAGGACTCATGCTAAGTGCCTTCACCATAAAAGTTGCTACAGTTCGACTTCGCTCGAACTGGGACTCAAGCTAAATGCCTTCGCCATCAAAGTCGTTTCAGTTCGACCTCGCTCGAACTAGTACTCAGGCCAAGTGCCTTCACCGTCAAAGTTGCTATAGGTCAACCTCGCTCGAACTGGGACTCCGACTGAGCTCCTTCGCCATATAAATTTGACAGTTCGATATCGCTCGGACTAAGACGAGTTTCCCTTCGTGACCAAATCACAAATCGATAAAAAACTGAAATGCGAGGCAAATAGCGAAAAAGAATTCTTTATTCATGGAATTAGAAATGCAGACCATCGCCGCTTACATCCGGTCTCGTTCCCCCAAAAAAGAAAAAAAATAATATGTGAAGAAGAAAACAAGGGACAAACAAATACCCATTGGCGTAACAAAAAAAACAACACACTAACACAAACAACGAAACAGGATTCTCTCCCACTCGGAGACAATACCGCCGTCACCATCATCACCCCCATAAGGACTATCGTCATCACCATTTGCACCACCATCGACTTCGGGCGTCGCCACATCATATCCATAGTTGGCTGGAGCTTCATGAGCTTTCTGGCGTGCTTCCTCGAAAGCCGCCTTAGACACGGTGCCCGCCTCCAACAAGTTCTTAAAATATTACACTAAGCTTCGGTGTAGACCCAAAGTTCATGAGCCTGGTGAGGAATAGTAGCACGGGACGGCCCAGCTAGGGCTCACAGCCGCTGATTCCCCTCCTCTAAGGTTGCAACTCAATCCGACAATTCCTGGGCCTCCCTGTCAATCTCGCATATTTGCTTTTCAAGCCTCGCCTTCTTAAGGGCCACAGTAGCCCTCTCCGACTCTCGCTAGTGCTCCTGAACACGAACTACCGCCTTGAAGGTTGCCGACCTCATCGGAACATCCCTCTCCACGCATTCCAAATTGGCGATCTTGCCTTCCAAGGCAGCCAACTTCACTCTCCATTCAGCATCCACCTCTGCAACTCTAGCTCGACTCTACTCCATTTCCAACTGTAATTCTTGCAATTTACCTTGTACATGCTTTCACTCCACGATGACCCCTCTTCCCAGCTCGATCTCCTCGTCCTTGAGGCTGATTCTCTCTTCAAGCTCACTCCTGTTACGGAGCAACTGCATTATCTCGCAGTCCTTCCTATCCAACTCCTCTCCCTTCTTAACCGTTCATGCAACTCGCGACTCCTATCGCAATAGCGACGGTATTTTCCCAGCATCTACAAAAAGATCCTCGACTGGACATTGGCCCTACGAATACTCTCTACCTCCAACATGTACGTCTGCACAACATGAAAAACATTCAAACCGACACCCAGTCTGCAACAAAGGAAAAATAAACTGAGGTCCGATATAGCTTAACCATAGGCCCATCACATCTACCTCGTCCATCACTTCTGCATCTGAAACATTCCTCACAGACTCGTTCTCAGCCTCAGAACACAGTAGGCTGAATTGTGGTACCAAGCTATCCCCTTGAATCAACGGGTTCACATCGGGAGGAATCTCAACAAGGTTGGCTAATTATTCTACATTGACCACCGAGTGGGTAATGCCCTCCTCGAATATCCGAACATCGTCAGGGTCTAAGTCAGACTTAGATTAATATTCATTGACCATCACACTCTCTCCTCTCTACGTTGCCGATGGTATGGCGCGACCTGCCAAGGACGATAACGATGCACTCAAGGTCGCGACGGCAATATTAAGGGACCAATAATTTACTACAACGTGATGTCTTGTGTCATCAACAGTAAGAATTCCCGATCGGGTTATAGCAGCAGAATGCTCCTGGCTATGGATAAAGAGAGCAACTCCGACCACCCGTTCCCCTTCGGTGATAGATGCTGTAGCAACACCTTCCTCTGGGTTCGTTGAGGGAGAATCCAAGTTGATCATTGTCGGGGTAGCCATCTTGAAACCTACTCTCAGCCTCTTCAACGACCCTTCTTCCTCCCCGATCGATGGTGAGTCAGCCTAGGGACGAACGGTACAAGATAGGCCCTCGTACCGAGATACAGTCTTGGTCGGAGTGGCCAAGAGCCACTAATTCTACCGATGCCTCCCTCGATGCAGGACGAGCCGCAGATACTGCACTGATACGAGCGGATATGGTCGGCCGACAGAATGCCAACTAAGAAGCCTTGACTCTGCTAACTCTCCCTAATCACAACAAACAAGGTCCCAAAAGTAAGATCGATATAGAAGAGAACTCAGAAAGTAAAGAGAGTATCTCACCTGTAAGGGGCCTACGTTCGTATCTCAGATGAAACGACGCCCACATACGAACTCTCGTTGTATGGCAACGGATG
Organism: Nicotiana noctiflora; assembly: GCA_032618575.1. Lineage (NCBI taxonomy): Eukaryota > Viridiplantae > Streptophyta > Magnoliopsida > Solanales > Solanaceae > Nicotiana > Nicotiana noctiflora. Next base: position 90,646 of record JASVEL010013243.1, on the reverse strand, counting down.
GCTTCAACCCATTCTCGAATCCCCTCTGAAGGAGGCAACGATACCTTCTTAGTTGCAAAGCATCGAGATAAATCAATATATGAAACTGAAGATATAAGGAGGATAAGACCGAAACAGACTCTATTAGCCAAAGGCGAATACTTACGTGCAAAATTCCACATTACCGGAAACCTAGTCGGGTCTGCCATGATGTGCTCGGTCCGCACATAGAAAAAATTGTCAAAGAAACGGCGGTTGGTCCTATCATCCATCTTGACCACCAAGCCTTTTGACCCGCGAGGACGCGCATGGATCATAGTGCCGCTAATCTTTTAAGGAGAGAATAGGATTAACACGTGCCTCAGAGTGACCTCACGACTGGCCAACTCCACATACTTGATGAACATAAGGAAAAGCTTGTACTAGTAATGAGTAATTTGGGCAGAGCACACCTCATAATAGCAATAGAAGTCGACCACCAACATTGGGAGCGAAAGTGTGTACCCCACGAGGAAGGGATAAGCGTAGAACGAGCAGAACTCGAGATGGTTTATCTGGACCCTTTCGTCTTTTGTGGCCGGTACCATCTCGATGTAACTGGGAATGCCCATCGCTCCCTCAACTCCTTTATTCCAACCTCCCTCATAAGGGATTTAATATCTGCATTCTCCACACCCCATTGGCGCTGAAGTCTTCCACTGTCTTCCCCAAACGGAATAAAATTCCCTCTACTGAATGGACCTCTTTCCTTTTTATTGGGTTTGAATCCCCGTCCGCCGGAGCATGATCCTCAGCCGCCGCCGAGATAGTCGGAAGATTATCGTGAGAAGAAGTTCCTTCCATTTTTAACCTAAGGGAAGAGAAGGGAACTCTGTCGGAGAGATAGAAAGATTAAGAGAATGTCGCGAGAAAAGAGGCAAAGAAAAAGCTCAAATTGACCAGAAGAGAGATATCCCTAAAATCCTCTCAGAGCACGAAAACCAACAGTCGACACTAGGATCTAACCAGGCGTGAAATGATTCAGCTTCTCGGGAACATGCGCCATTAAGACTACTTGCACAAAGCGACGCTCCATTTGTCAACCGTCATTTCGGCTTCGAAACCGTCGCAATGGTACAAGGTTATCAGAGAGACCCCTCCAGGCCATTCCGAAACTCATGGCATGACTAAGGAATAATATGTAAATCGGACACCCAATATGATTACATCGCAAACATGATCCGTCCGTCGAGATAGGTAGGATACGACCCAGACAGACGGAGGGACTAACTGTATTGATCAAAATCTGACAACTCAACTATGGCGGTAATGACCCTGCCCCAATTACCCTGTAGTGGCAGCTAATAAACTCGACCTTGTCTGATCCGTACTAGGTACGAAACAAGCGTCGAGGTCGAGGCCCCTCCATGAGGGGATATCACCCCCTCAACCCGGCCGAGATCAGATGTGATGAGTACGGGACATTTTCGACTATAAAATGGAGGGCAGAAAACTCTCCAAAAAGTGGGCCTTCTCCATGATTCTTTCTCATCCACCAGCACAAGAACGTCAAAATAAAAACTCCAGGGGAGGCTGAAGGAGCCCAAAGAAGAGAAGAAAGGAGATCCTTCACCTTCAACAATTCTTGAAGAAAACTTAATTGTAATTCATTGAACCTCTCCAAGGGGAGGTAGGGTAAACTTCGATGATCAATTAAATCTATCAAGTATTATCCCCACTAGATCTTTCGTTTTTCGATTCTATCTTTCGATCCGGTATTAATTATGTTTAATTATGATTTACCCATTCATCTATATTGGTTGATTTGCTTAAAAGGTGTTCAATAACTTTTAAGTTAAATATAATTGGGTTTCGAACTCGTATAAAAGGGCCTCAACCCATTTTCTTTATATATTGGTATTAGTAACCGGTCAGGCTTAATTTAAAGTCTAGGGGTGTAAAGAAAATTTCTTTGCAAGTTCGGTAATAAATAGTACTTTATTATATTTGCAAAACACTTTAACTCTTCCAGTACGAAGACAAAAAATAAAATTTTCCTACGAAGTATAGATGAATTATGCTTTTGTCTTGCCTCCAGACTGTATATAGCAGAAATACCAATGGATTTCTGAACCTGCAGCTTTGTTTTGCAGTTGCTTCAGTTGTTTGTCTTTATGTTTTAATTAGTAGTAATGTATATGCTTTTGAAAGAAAAAAGTAAACAAAATTAATGTACCACAGTTCTGCATTTTATTAATATTTTTGATTTTTCTAATCATAAGAAATTAAATATCAATGGATAAGTAATATTCTGTATATTTCAATTTATTTGAACCTATTTCTTTTTTTGTTCATTCTAAAAAGATGACTCATTTCTAAATTTAGTAACAATTTAACTTAAATTTACAATTATATCCTTAATGAAAATTTTTATAATCACACAAATATTCTGAGGCTATTTTTCACTTGATTAGGACCACAAATTTTAAAAGCCTTCATTTTTTTAAAACTTCATGTCCAATCAAATAGATTTATATAAATTAAAATAAAGGGAGTACTGCTTATTTACTTATAATTTCTTATTGAGGTAATTACTAAGGTCCAGGCTCCTACCGTCTCGAATTATCGAAGCATTTGGATTTACTCATTTTCATGTTCAAAACTTTCAACTTTTGCATTTAATAGGCCTAATTGGCACTAGTTGAGAATCATAGGGATAAATAAATTTTACTGATCAGCCTAAAAAATTTACATCTAAGAATTGATAATATGTCTTTGATGTATAAAATTTATTTAAGTAACTGATATATATTATTTAAATGTATAAATGTAAAAACCATACTACAATTGATTGGTACATACGCAGTTGTATATATTTTGATTATAAGGGTATTTTTTAAAGTTACTTTATTTATTTGTTTGCCGAAAAAAATACATACAAAACCATTGAATTACATGTTGCAAGTGCGGAGAGGAGATCCGGTCATGTTACATTTATGTTAAGAAATCTTCTATTATAAGCTTTCTTCGTTTTTGATCTTTAATAATTAAGTTAATATTAGGAGAACTAAATTCGAACACTTTCACGGTTGGCTACAGTTGCAATGATTTAGTGGGCGTTTGGACATAAGAATTGTAAAATTTTAAAAAATAAAGTGATTAATTTTTTTAAGTGAAAATGATATTTGAAAGCTAGAGTTGTTTGGATATGCATATAATTTGGGTTGTTTTTAAAGTTTTGTGAGCGATTTGAGTGTAAACTTTGAAAAATAGCTTTTTGAAGTTTTTTTCAAAGTTTAAAAAAATTACAAAATTTACTCCAAGTGAAAATTTAAAATTTTATGGCCAAACACTAATTTTCCAAAAAAAGTAAAAATCTTTCGTAAAAAAGGTCAAAAAATTCAGGCTCTTAGGTGATAATTAGATACCATGCTCAACTAACACAAGATCAGAGTTATACTGAAGGGACTAAGGATTGCTGAAAATCACATCGTCTTTTGTCACGATCCTAGTTTGCCCTCCGTGAACATGCCGTGATAACACCTAGTTTCTATAACTAGGTAAACCTAACAATGCGGAAAACAACATAACTTGCGGAATAAATTATTTAAAACTGAATAATTTAAAAGAAAACTGTATAAAAGATGTCGCCTGGCATATATTACTCAATAATGCGGAAGTCTAAAATATCATCCCAAAACCCGAAAACTCATGGGAACACAAGCTAACGGAAAGTAATATAGAGCTCTAACTCCAGAATGTCTAAAACAAAAGTACGAAAGAAGGCTAAATACTACAGATGGAGTAAAGAAGGAGACTCTTCGGTCTGTGGACGCTGCAGATGTACCTCGTAGTCTCCGTAACTCTCTCTGCCTCAAGGATAGTGCGCCTGAGATGAAGTACCTGGATATGCATATGAAAAACATGCGCAGAAGAGGCATGAGATACACCATAGCGGTACTCAGTAAGTGCCAAGCCTAACCACGGTTGGGTAGTGAAGGTCAGGACCTTACTGAGAATAATAATAATGATAAGTTTTGCAACAGTATGAAATAAAAAGAAATAATAAGTACAACTATGAAGTAAGACATGGTTTACAAGGCAACAAATAATACTTAGAGAATAAGGTAACACGGAGTAAAATCACTCAATATCAATACCATCAACAACGATCTCCCAGGATACCCTCCTGTAGTCCATTTTATCAACTGTCCAAGGAGCTTCCGAGATACCGCCCCGTAGTCCATCATATGAGTGTATCTGAAGTACAGTAGATAAGAAAGAAACTCAGTCTAAATATTTAAAGTAAAACCGGATTTTTTAACAATTAGCTCAAGTACGTGCTCGTCATCTCACGCACAAGGCATTCAATTATCAATTATCATATCCTAAGGGGAAATACCCCATACAAAGTTAGACAAGCCACTTACCTCAAACTGACTCCAAAATCAACTCGAAACCACACTTTTGCCACGAGTATCCGACTCCAAATGGCCCAAATCTATTCATTTCAATTACATCTCGTAAATAACATCTCAAACAACTGATTCTACTATTTAATTTAAAGCTAAGACGCGAATTTAGGAAAAATAACCAAAATTCCCCTCAGGCCAACGTGGTCAAAACCCGAGGTTCAAACCAAAATCCGGTTACCCATTCCCCCACGAACCCAAATATATGATTTGTTTGAAATCGGACCTCAAATTGAGGTCCAAATCCCCAATTTTAGAAAAATACAGGTTCTACCCAAAACCCCAATTTCACTCATGAAAACCATTGATTTTAAGTGGAAAACATGTTCAATGATGTTAATGATTGAAAAAATTAAGCAAAAATTGACTTACAAATGATTTGGAAGAAGTTTTGTCCTTGGAAAATCGCTTATGAGGTTTGGGTCTTGAAAGAATGGTGAAAATTCGATTAAGTATAAAACTTGTTGGGCCTCAGATATGGAAATTGCGAACTGGGGTTCGCAATTACGAACCCCGACCATTTATGGGAACCGCGAAGCTGGGTTCGCATTTGCGAACCCTCCTCTTTTTCCCAGTTCTCGCAAGTGCGATGAAAATATCGCATTTGCGACACCTTTGAGTTCGCATTTGCGAGTAATGGGATCACATTTGCGATTACAGGCCAAGGTCCCAGACTTCCAATTGCGGGCAAAGCTCGCATTTGCGAGGCACATCTTCGCAATTGTGAAGATCACAGAAGAAAACATACCAGATTTTTCAAGTTCAAAAATGTACTCAGTAGCCTATCCAAAACTCACACAAGCCCTCGGGGCTCCAAACCAAATATACAGACAACCTCAAAAATATCCTACGGAATTACTCGCGCGATCAAATCTCCAAAATAACATCATATACATCGAATCAAGCCTCAAAACTCAAGATTTCTTCCAAATTTTTCATAAAACATTAAATTTTCATTTTAAGTCCGAAACACGTCAAATGACGTTCGTTTTCAACCAAACTTTACAAAAATTGCTTAAATCATATATATGACTTGTACCGGGCACCAGAACTAAAATACAGGCCCGATACCATAGTCTTTTAATCAAATTTCATTTTCAATTTCCTTAATTATTTCCAGAAAATAATTTCGCACAAAAATTTATTTCTCGGACTTGAGCCCTCGGAGTTCGATTTCGGGCATACACCCAAGTCCCATATTTTCCTACGGGCCTTTCGGAACCGTCAAATTACCGATCCTTGTCCGGGTCCATTTACTAAAAATATTGACGGAAGCCAAATTTATTCAATTTAATATCAAAGTTAGCATTTTTCTCACCGATGAAGTTTTTAAGGCCTCGGAAGTACAAAATGGGTAAGAAAATAAGTGATGACCCTCTTTGAGTCGTCACATCCTCCACCACTAAAATAATCGTTCGTCCTCGAATGGACAAAAGAAAGAAGTACCTGAGTCGGGAAAAAGATGAGGATAACGGCTCCACATATCAGACTCGGACTCCCAGGTCGATGTCTCAGAAGGCTGACCCCTCCACTGAACACGAACAGAAGGAAAAGAAAACTAGGTAAGCCTAGTTCATGTGCAGATCCAAATTCTTTATCTCTGGCGCACTATCCTTGAGGCAGGAGAACACAAGATCAAAGTTATACTCAAGGAACTAAGGATTGCTGAAAATCACAACGTCTTTCCATTAGAGATTTACTAGACTCAAAGGAGGTAATTAATTTTATTTTTAATGGCCATATTACTTATAAGTTATAACGCTGTTATAAATGGATGCAGGTAACATGGATTATATTCCCCTACGTACGCACACACACACACACACACACACATATATATATATATATATATATATATATATATATATATATATATATATATATATATATATATATATATATATATATATATATATATATATATATATTAACTTGTAGCAAAATAAGGTTGCGGATCTATCAGAAAAAGAATGAGCATGTTAGTACTTATTATATAATTTTTGCCAAAAAAATGATTAAGTGTTAGTTTAATTTGCAAAGAGAACTGAAAATATCAAATAAGCTACGAAACTCAACTTTTGAAAATACATTTACATAATTCAAACAGAAGTACACACTTGAGGGTTTTATACGTTCCACTTATACGAGAAAACGAGGCATTAATTGGGTCAGTTCTTTTACTTGCAAAATGAATCAATTTCTTCTGAATTTTTCTTTTATGGACTTATTTAGACTATTAATGTAATTTTAAATGACCCAATGTCTATAGCTGTTTTTAATGTATTAGATTACTCTAGTTCTTTCAACGAAGTTTCAAGTTTATCTTAATTTAAACCAACAATAGAATGATATTGAAAATCAGATTACTTCATGGCCACTCATATAAAAAAAAAATAGTTTAACGCATTATTTTTGTGAGATTATGAGTTGGGTTTACGCTTACACTCTATGTTCTTTTTTCCATTACTTGTAAGAAAAAAAGAAAGGGATTCAGTTCCTTTTCATTTTAGTTTGAAAAGATAACAATTATAGTAAAAGTTTTATCAAGAAATACAGGTACAGTAATGCTTTATACACTATAAACTACTCCCTCCGTTTCAATTTATGTGAACCCATTTGACTGGGCACGGAGTTTAAGAAAAGAGAGAAGACTTTTGATCTTGTGGTGTAAAATGAGGCATCTTTATTTTGTGTGGCTATAAATCATTACATAAAGGTAAATTATTTCTAAATAAGGAAAGAGGTCATTCTTTTTGGCAACCTTAGCCTCTTAAGGGTTGGGTTCTAGTGGCGGGCTCTTGGGTCGTCCGGACCCATATCTGATAACTAAAAAGGAAATAGGTTCACATAAATTGAAACGGAGGGAGTATAAAGGTCTAAATGACACTATAAATAGACTACAAACAAGAACAAATGAAAAATAATTAAAAAAAAAAAAACAACTGCCAAATAAGACAAGACTGGAATTTGCAGTAGCTATGCCAAATTTCGTACGACGTAAGTTGACGCTCTCCCGCTAAAATGTACCTTCAAAATATTAGCAGCCTTTTTGCAGTTCCTCTTTGGAATTCTGTGTCCAAACTTATACGTTTTTGTTCTGTTTCAAACAAAACAAATTCGATTTTATATTTAAAAATAAGATAACTTTTCATTTCTTAATTTATTTTAAATGAGATTATATTATTTACATTCATACAAATATTTTTGACTTGTTTTGAACAATAAATTTTAAAAGTCTTTTATTTTTTCTTAAATTTTCTACCCAATCAAATAACATCACGTAAAGTCAGAAAATGTTGGCTCGTTTGGATAGTGAGATAAGAATAATAATCCTGGGATAAAATTAGGAGTGTGCATTCGAATCGGTTTATCGATCAATCAATTCGATTATTTGTTATCGATTTATCGATATCTGTTTATCGATTTCAAAATTTTCCTTATCGAATTATCGGTTTTGATTTCGATTTTGTCCTCTTCGGTTATCGATTTATCGATAAACCAATAAGATATACGAAAAAGATAATTTTTTATACCCTTATTCTATAATACCCTTTCCTTTACCCTAAGTCCCTAACTCTATTATTTTCTCTACTACGTTTAAAGAATGGTCATATTTAAAGCTCAAGGGAATGAAATTCAAATTAATGGAAAACAAAATTAGCCGTGATGATGGTTTTTTTTATACCGTTGGAGTGTTGGTAGCATACATTTAATCCCTTACTTTAGTTTCATTGCATGCGCTTGTTGGCACAATTTTTATGTTATAAACGGTGTCAATCTTATTTTAGCTTCTTTTAATCGATATTAGTTAGGTGTATTTATAGAGATATACTTTTCGTGGAATCCCGCAAATTTTTGTATTAGTGTAATCGATAATCGAATCTATAATCCCCAAAAATTGATATATCGAAATTGAAAAAATTGAAACGTTATTGAAACAATAACGATAAGCATGTGTATAAATCGATAATCGATAAATAATTATCGATAAAGGTCAAAATCGAATGCACACCCCTAAATAAAATGTTGATTTTTTTTTTTATAATAGTTAATCTTTTTTTGTCATTCAAATATAATTATTTGATAATGATAGTGTTTGGCTCAAAAGTTAAATGTTGTCTTACAAGCTTAAAACAATCAAAAAGATGAAAAGGGTAAATCGTAACAAAAAATAATAATCCTAGAGATACGAAATCGATATAGTCATGATAGATCGGATATTACAAAATGAAGAATTTAAGAACAGTTGCTTGTCGAAGTTACGGAGTAGAGAAAGAGATATGAGAGAATGAGAGAGTTGTATTATTAGATAATAATATTGATGCCCTTTTACAATGGGGAGGCCCCATTTATATAAGAAGGGGCCTCCTTTAAAATAATAATAAAAATATTAAAACGTAGTCGACGTCCTCTTAGCGAGGACGCCTAGCCGTGAGTGATGTTATTCGCGCCCTCACGTCTGAACCGTACCCCTGTTATAAGAGGTATACGAGGGAGGTCGTACCCTCTTGACATAAAGACGTATAGGGTCAAATTTGAACCCATACAGTCAGTCCCTCCGCTTGTTGGACGTGTATACGAAAGACGGCTTCAATGAGCAAAAATGTCGATCTCGTCCTTCCAAGAGTTTGACCTTATTACGAGGGCGATGACGTAACAAAAAAAGGGAAGTGCATGGCGTTGCCAATTCATTGACACGAGGTTTACTTTCTGAACTGACGTCATGGCCGGCATGCGTCATGATTATACCTGCTCCCGAGATGTTTCAGGAGGCGATTTGATGTTTTGGTTTCCCGCGCCCATTTCAAATTATGTCTCTTTGATTTATGTGTATTTTAGCCGTATAATTAGGAGGAAGGTTCAATTTTTGCCATCTTTCGAACTTCTGAGATTTCTTACTCCCTCTTTTCATCTTTTTTGAAGAAAACCGACATTTCGTGCTCTAAACCCTTTTGTTTCTGTTGAAACCAGTCTCTTAACCATTAGAATTTGATTCATATAAACAATTATTATGGAAAAACATGGACAACACAACAGGAGAGGCCAACATAATACCCCATCTAGGGGTTCCACCACCTTCGGGTGGTAGGAAAAAGGCCCAAAAACCTCTCGTCCCTCTCAGTGTGGACAACGTTCTTCCCAAAGAGATTCATGCTCGAAGGGATTTCCCGACTAAAAGACCGACTCCCCCGTGGGATCATACTGAGTTTTTACAACCACATTTGGACGGTCTACGGGAGACGTACCAAATCCCAGACCACGTAGTTATGGAGCCGGCAGGGACCAACTATATCAATGTACATCGGCCGGGATTTTGCACCTTTTATGAATACCCATTCCTTGTCGGATATGGTCTTCCAGTTTATCCCCTTGTGGAGGAGCTTTGCCGCTTCTATGACGTGTTCTCGGCTCAGCTTACTCCCTATACTTAGAAAATGTGTCGTATTTTGGCCACCTACGCAACCAGGGCCGGACTCAGCATTTCGGTCCATCACTTGTTGCAGTTATTTAGCCCTGGCTATAGGAGGGGCTCTATGCTGCAACTAAAGAGCCTTGGCATGAGGGGCCTGGTCGTCAGGGCCGACGACATGACCAATCGCCGCTTTTGGCGCAAGGTTTTCTATATCAGGACGGAGCACTTGGTGTCAAACCCAGAAGGATTCCCAGAGAGGTGGAATCCGGAACGTGAGTGTCTTTACTCGTATTTAGTATTGTTTGCAACCTTTGATCGTACGATTATTGTAGCTTCTTTTTGTTCTTGTCCTTTTTGCAGCGAGGGCTTCTCCACCTCGACCCGTTGAAGGCATTAGGTCGTGGGTGGAGAGAGTGATTCCCTTGGCGGAGGAATATCGTACATGGTCTACGTTTCGCAATCGATACGGCCCACCAGGTAACCCTTCGAACAGAGTTTGGAGGTTTCATTTTAAGTTTCATTGCTTGACCTATCTTATATTGGTAGGTCAGAGCGCCCGTAGGAGGAGAAGGAGGCAGAAGGAGGCAGAACGTTGCTGCCTCATCGGTAGTGGGGACTAATTTCGGGGATGAGTACGTGCCCCGAGATTCTCCAAGTGGGGGCGTCCCTAAGGTTGCTCAGCCTAAGGTCGTGCTTGTGTTTGAGTCCACGAGTGAAGCGACTTCTTCACCATCATCTCCTCGAACCGTGGAGGAGACTTCTAAAGGCGAGGAGCCGCCGGAGTGAAAGAGGCGTCAATTGATGCTCGGCAAAGGAATTGACACAAAGAACGAGAGAACAAGTGAGCCCCGTCCAGAGTCTAGGCTACTTCTAATGGCCAATGCCATTCATTCGGGGAGTGTGGCACGTTGGTCGCTGCCAAGGAGGCAGATGATGAGGAAAGGGCAGATCCCGAAATGGCCCCACAGTCGCGGAAGCACCAAGGAGGGATCGTGCCTGTGTGGAGATGACGACGGGTGGGCCTAACCGCCATATTGTGATTCCAAGCGGATACAACCTGTTGCAGAATAACGAGCAGGCCATAGCAGATATGTCCCTACTATGTGCGGCCGCTGGGAGTGAGAGTTTAAAAGATGTCAGTGACAGGGACTTATCTCGAAGAGTTGTCGCTGCGGCTTTGCAGGATATTCTGTTCTTTACGTATTATAAAGTGAATCCTAGGTGTATGCTGATTTGTTTTCTTTTCTTCAGACCCTTGTTTTGGAGGTAGAGAGAGGTCGGCGAGTGCAGAGAAAGGCCTCCACCCTTAAGAAGGTGGCGAAGAGGTACAAGGAATTCTATGCCAAGCATCAGACGCTGGCGGACCTATTCGCCCAAGACCCGCAGTTTCAAGTTTTCCGTACGGGCCTGGAGTAGTCGGAGGCTCAGCTACGGAAGCGAGTGGATCAGCTGGAGGAGGTGGATGATCAGTTAATGGCCATCTTGGCTCGGAATATTTAACTGGAGACTCTTCTCCAGTCAAAGGAGGATGAGTTGGAGATCGGCCGTGGAGTAGCGGCAGAGGCGGCTAATTTGCGTGCCGATGTCGACGCCTTAATCGCCGAGCTTAACACCAAGACAATCGAGATTGATGCTCTTAAGCAGGCTGTTGTGACTAGGTCTGATGACGGTGTGCTTGGCGAGGCACGGAACATATGGGTATACACCGAAGCCAAGCAGGCTGTGTTTGAGGATTTGCTTGCCGTAGGTCGTGCCACTGAGGCAGAGGTTGAGGACCAGCATTGTTTGGTTTGGGTCGCCCGAGAAGCCTATGGGTATAGTTCTGATTCCCTAGACCTGATGGGCTATACCTCAGAAGACGTTAACCGTCTAGCTAATAGATCCTAGATCTCTGCGGCTTATATAACCGAGGGCGGCAGCAAAAAAGATGATGAACCAGCAGTGACGGTGGATAGGGTGGTGGTGGCTAGGACTTGTATTTATTTTGCTTTTGTAGTTTTGTGGGGGCGTAAATAGATCCCTTTGTACATTTATACTTTCTTTGATGATAATAGAAGCTGTTCTTTGGCTATTTTTCTCGGTATCTTTTATTTCTTGTGCTTGCGTAGTTATATATGTGATATTGGCTGTTGTCGAGTTGTTTTGTTTGTCGTGATCGAGCTAGGTTTACTTATTACGACAGTGACCATGTCCATTTATACGTTAGAGATGGTTGTGACCATGTACGTGACCTCGACTGTGTCGAATTAATTTGTCTTAGTCGAGCTAGGTCGACTTATAACAACAGTGGCCTCGACCATTTATATGTTAGAGATGGTCATGACCATGTACGTGACCTCGATTGTGTCGAGTTAATTTGTCGTAGTCGAGCTAGGTCAACTTATTACGCCAGTGGCCTTGGCCGTTTATACGTTAGAGATGGTCGTGATCGACTGTGTCAAGTTAATTTGTCGTAGTCGAGCTAGGTCAACTTATTACAATAGTGGCCTTGGCTATTTATACGTTAGAGATGGTCGAGACCATGTATGTGACCTCGACTATGTCGAGTTAATTTGTCATATTCGAGCTAGGTCGACTTATATTACGACAGTGGCCTTGGCCATTTATACGTTAGAGATGGCCGTGACCATGTACGTGACCTCGACTGTGTCAAGTTAATTTGTCGTAATCGAGCTAGGTTGACTTATTATGATAGTGTCCTTGGCCATTTATATGTTAGAGATGGTCGTGACCATGTACGTGACCTCGACTGTGTCGAGTTAATTTGTCATAGTCGAGCTAGGTCGACTAATTACGATAGTGGCCTTAGCCATTTATACGTTAGAGATGGTCGTGACCATGTATGTGACCTCTATTGTGTCGAGTTAATTTGTCGTAGTCGAGCTTGGCCTTGGCCATTTATACGTTAGAGATGGTCGTGACCATGTACGTGACCTCGACTGTGTCGAGTTAATTTGTCGTAATCGAGCTAGGTTGACTTATTACGATAGTAGCCTTGGCCATTTATACGTTAGAGATGGTCTTGACCATGTATGTGACCTCGACTGTGTCGAGTTAATTTAACATAGTCGAGCTAGGTCGACTTATTATGACAGTGTCCTTGGCCATTTATACGTTAGAGATGGTCGTGACCATGTACGTGACCTCGACTGTGTCGAGTTAATTTGTCGTAATCGAGCTAGGTCGACTTATTACGATAGTAGCCTTGGCCATTTATACGTTAGAGATGGTCGTGACCATTCGTACATTGGAGATGGCCGTAGCTTTTAATACATTGGAGATGGCCGTAGACTTTCATACATTGGAGATGGTCGTAGCCTTTCATAAATTGGAGATGGCCGTAGCATTTCATACATTAGAGATGGTCGTAGCCTTTCATACATTGGAGATACCCGTAGCCTTTCATACATTGGAGATGGCTGTAGCCTTTCATACATTGGAGATGGTCGTAACCTTTCATACATTGGAGATGGTGTTAGTCCAGTCCCTTTGGCATGCAAGTTGGGAGGGCCTGCAGTGTAGCTGGTGTGTCAAACTTTCCTCGTAAGTATCTCCGAGCATCTCTTCTGCTACCTCAGTAAAAACCTTCCCGAGAAAACCCAATTGGGACAAAACTCGGGTAAGGGAAAAAGAGTACGACTCGGGGAGACGCCTTTCAGAAATGGAAATACTTGAGGTAGGCAACGTTCCAATTGTTTTGGAGCTTTTTTCCTTCCATTTTATCCAGTTGGAATGACCCTTTATCTGCTGTCGCAGTGATTTTATATGGTCCGTCGCAGTTGGTGCCCAATTTTCCCTCACTTGGGTCTTTTGATGCCAAGGTTTTAGATTTGAGGATGTAGTCACCCACTTTGAGTGATTGTATCTTCGCCCTCTTGTTGTAGTACCTTTCGATTTGCTGTTTCTGGGTCACCATTCTTATGTAGGCAGTTTCTCTTCTTTCTTCGGCCTCATCGAGGTCTTGAAGTCTGTTGAAGTCATTTTCAGCTCCGCTTGCATGCGAATACCTACGGCTTTGTTCGCCTACTTCGACCGGTATGACAACATCGGCTCTATAGACCAGTAAGTATGGCGTTTATCCCATTGAGGATTTAGGTGTAGTTCGGTGTGCCCATAGTACTTCTAGTAGTAGCTCAGGCCATAGCCCTTTGGCATCTTCGAGCTTCTTTTTCAGTATGTTTAGCATTATTTTGTTGGATGATTCTACTTGATCGTTGGTGATAGGGTGGTATGGCGTGGAGAGTATTCATTTAATATGCCACTTGTTGAAGAATTCGATTGTTTCCTGACCGATGAACTGTAGCACGTTGTCACATGTGATTTCTTTAGGAATGTTAAAGTGGCAGATGATGTTCTTCCATATGAACGCGATGACTTCCTGTTCTTGTATTTGCGCGTGCGCACCTGCTTCTACCCACTTAGAAAAATAGTCAGTTAAAACTAATAGAAATCGTACCTTTCCTCGTCCTGCCGGTAATGGGACAACTATGTCCATTCCCCATTCGATGAAAGGCCACAAAGAAGTGACTGAGTGGAGAGGTTCTCTTGGTTGGTGTATCATGGGGTGAACCTATGGCATCATTCGCATCAGCGGACATGTTCTGCCGCATCTTTCTTCATAGTTGGCCAATAGTAGCCGGCCTGTATTAGGTAGCGCACGAGGATGTCGTTGCCCATATGGGCACCACAGTAGCCCTCATGTACTTCCTTAAGTACCGATGTCGTTTGGTTAAGACCTAGGCATTTGGCCAGGGGTCCGCCAAAGGTCCTTTTGTAGAGCTCGTGATTTATCAGGCAGTATCGGGCGGCATGTACGCGGAGCTTCTTGGCTTATTTTTTGTTAGGCGGGAGTGTCTTTTTGTGCAAGTAGGACATGAATTGGTTGTTCCAATCCCAAGTTAAATTTAATAAGAGTACCTCTGTATGATCAATGGCCGAATGAAGGAGGGTGACCATGCTCTCTTTGTCAAAGTTTTTGGTGGCTCCGACCAGTTTTGCGCCGGCCTTGACATTTTGTTCCATGGGAACCTGCTCAAAGCGGAACTCATCGAGTTTGTCCATTAATCTATGGATCTCCGCCTAATAATTTTTTAATCTCTGCTCCTTGATTTGGTAAGTCCCAGTGACTTGGTTTACCATGAGTTGGGAGTCGCAATGGAGAATAAGTCGGCGAGCTCCATACTTGATAGATAACTTTATACATGCGATAATGGCTTCATATTCTGCCTCGTTGTTAGTCATCTCGAGGCATCGTATGGACTGGCTAATTATTTTGCCCGTGGGGACTTTGAGGACAAGTCCCAGTCCCAATCCCGAGGCATTAGTGGCATTGTCCGTATATAGAGTCCATAGGTCGGTGTTGGAGGGGGCATGATGTGCCTCTTTTTCCGCCTCTGGTAGTATCTTTATGCTGAAGTCTGCCACAAAGTCGGCGAGGACTTGTGACTTGATGGCGGTTCATATGAGGTACGAGATATCGTGTTCGCTAAGCTCTATGGCCTATCTGGCGAGTCTGCCTGATAAGTCGGGCTTATGTAGTACACTTCTGAAGGGGAAGGTTGTCACTACTTTTATGGGGTGGCATTGGAAATAGGGTCTCAGCTTCCGTGAAGCTGTGACCAGTGCCAAGGCTAGTTTTTCAAGGTGTGGATACAGTGTTTCTACGTCCACTAAGATTTTGCTAATGTAATAGATATGGGATTGTGTTCCTTTAGTCTCGCGGACCAATACTGCACTGACGACGACTTCTCACACGACCAGGTATACCAGCAGGGGTTCGCCCGGATCTGCTTTGGCCAGTAGTGGAGGCGAGGACAGACACGTATTTAGTTCTCTCAAGGCTTTGACGGATTCTTCGTTCCACGGCAATCCACTGTCCTTCCTCAGTACATTGAAAAATTTGTGGCATCTGTCGAAAGATCGTGAGATGAATCTGGATAGGGCGGCTATTCGGCCAGTTAGCTTTTGCACTTGCTTTGTGCTGTTTAGTACCTCGGGTATCGCATCTAGTGCCGTGATTTGGTCTGGGTTGACTTCGATACCTCGTTGGGATATGAGAAATCCTAGAAACTTTCCTGAGGCCACGCCGAAAGCGTATTTCTCGGGATTCAGTTTCATCCCGTACCTCCTTAGTAATTCGAAGGTTTCTTTTAGGTGGTCGATGTGATATTCTCTTCTCATCGACTTCACCAGCATATCGTCGATATAGACTTTCATGGTCTTACCGAGCTGATCTTTGAACATCTTGGTGACCAATCTCTGGTATGTAGCCCCTACATTTTTTAGCCCGAAGGGCATCACTTTGTAGCAGTAGGTTCCTTGGTAGGTGATGAAGGTCGTCTTCTCCTGATCTTCCTTGGCCATCATGATTTGATTGTAGCCGGAATAGGTGTCTAGGAAACTCAACAGTCCGTGTTCTGCGGTGGCATCGATAAATTGGTCGATGTGGGGAAGCTGGAATGAATCCTTTTGGTATGCTTTATTTAGGTCGGTGAAATCTACGCACATCCTCCACTTCCCGTTCTTCTTCTTAACCATGACGACGTTGGCGATCCATTGAGGGTACTTTGATTCCTCGATTGAGCCGTTGGTGAGTAGTTTATCTACTTTCTCGCTGACCGCTTCATTGATTGCAGCGTTGAATTTCCTTCTCATTTGCCGTACCGACGGATGCAGCGGGTCGACATTCAGCTTGTGAGTGGCGATATCCCGCAAAATCTTTGGCATATCTGAATGGGAAAAAGCAAACATATTTGTGTGGTTAGTTAGGAATTGTTGATATTTAATTGGGTTGGTGAGGCCATGGCCGATGTAGCCTTTCCTTGCTGGGTTGGTATCGTCTAATTGGACTGGGTCGAGATCTTCGCTTTACATGCTTCCACGACGTCAGGGTCTCTGATGGTGTCCGTTGTCGGGTTGATATTAGTCCGCGACACGGCTAATTTCTATGCCTCCGCGCTTGCCCCTCTTAGTTGTTGGGTGTGGGCGCAGTCTTGGGTTATTTTTTAGTACTCTTGTGCGGTGCGCGGCTCCCCCCCTGATGCTGAATATTCCCCATGGGGTAGGGAAAATAAAATCGAAAAACTTAATGCAGACGTACCCCTAATTAGTTTTGCGAGCTTCCCATATTTTCTTTTAATCCCTCAACTATAAAAGTTTTGTGTACGAAAAAACGAGTTATTATGAATATAATATATATATATATATATATATATATATATATATATATATATATATATATATATATATATATATATATATATATATATATATATATATATATATATATATATATATATATATATATATATATATATATATATATATATATATATATATATATATATATATATATATATATATATATATATATATATATATAACACACTTATTTGCAAGTATAAGAGGCCTTAAAACATTTTTTAATATATATGTTGGTATGAGTAAAAGGGGAGTAAAGAAAATTTCTTTGCAAGTTTGGAAATAAATAGTACTATATGCCAATATGAAAACAACAGTTTTCCTTAACTGGTATGGATTGGATGAGGTTGAGTTCGCTAGTCTGTCGCTTTAAGGAGTAGACATTCGGGACAAGGTCGGCCTCGCAATGATCAGATTTTTGGTCAGATACAAATGTATTATTGATTGAATGGTCAGATTTTTGACCAATACAAATTTATTATTGAGGCTCCTACCGTCTCGAACTTTTGGAGCTCTGGTATTTACTTTTCTCATAGTCATTTTCATGTTCAAAAGTTTCAACTTTTGCATTTAATAAGCCTAATTGGCACAAGTTGAGAATAATAAGGATGAATAAGTTTTATTGATCAGCCTAAAAAAAATTATATCTAAGCCTTGATAATATGTCCTTGATGTATAAAATTTATTAATTATTTGACATATTATTTAAATGTATACATCTAAAGTGTGTACTAAAATTTTATTAATAAGTGCATGCGCAGTTTTCTTTTCCAAATATTGAGCTTATAATGTTCATCAGTAAATGTATATAGTTTGACTATAGGGTTATCGTTTAATTATTGAATTACAAATTAAAGTTACTTTACTTATTTGTTTGACGAAACAAATACATACAAACCATATAGAATTACATGTTTCTGAGATATACATGAAGAGAGGAGATCCAGTCATATTACATTAAGTTAAAAATCTTATATTATAAGCTTTCTTCGTTATGGAAAGTTATTAGGAGAACTAATTTGGTATAATTTCCACGGTTGACTACAGTACTAATGATTTAAATGGTGATTATATGAAAGGCATACCATGCTCAAGATCAGATCAGATATAGTCATATCACAACTTCTTTCTACAGAGGTAATTAATTTTATTGCCAGCTGCGGTAATGCTTTTTACATGATTATAATATAATATAAATAGACTACAAACAAGAAAAGGTGAAAAGTAATTAAAAGAAAATAAGAAACAACTGCCAAATAAGACAAGGACAGAAATTTGGTGTAGCTCTCCCGTAGACTGTAGCTGTATTTTCTACTATCTTTCAGACGAGCTGCCTAATACACTGTAGCTGTACATCCTGAGTATCTTTTAGACGAGCTGCATCCAATCCCGTACGGAGTCTTTTAACGCTCTCCCACTAAAATGTACCTTCTACGTCCAATTACGTATGAGATTATATATAGTTATACTAATATTTATAACTTGTTTAAATAATAAATTTTAATTTACAAGTCTTCCATTTTTTCTTAAATTACATATTCATTCAAACAACATCACGTAAATAAGAAAGTATTAGGTTTTGTCTTCTTGAGCCGAAGATCTTTTAAAAATTTCTTTCTTACTTCTTCAGGTAGACAAGAGGGGTTGCTCTGATGGTAAGCAACCCCCACTTCCAACCGAGAGGTTGTGAGTTCGAGTCTCCCCAAGAGCAAGGTGGGAAGTTCTTGGAGGGAAGGATGCCGGGGGTCTATTTGGAAACAGCCCCTCTACCCTAGGGTAGGGGTAAGGTCTGCGTACACACTACCCTCCCCAGACCCCACTAAGTGGGATTATACTGGGTTGTTGTTGTTGTTGTTACTTCTTCAGGTTAGAAATAAGGTATATGTACAAATTATTTTTCCTTGACCCCACTAATGAAATATTATATGGTCGTTGTTCATGTAGAGTTATACTAATGAATAGTAGATATTAGTAATAACTTTACTTGATGGCGTTTCTCTAATGCTTACACCATCCTTGATCAGATTGGTAACTTATTTCATTCCTCGTTTCTTCTTTTTCTTTTCATTTTAATTTTGGCTGATGTTTTTTTTCTTGTTTTTATTATTATTATTATTATTATTATTATTATTATTATTATTATTATTATTATTATTATTATTATTATTATTATTATTATTATTATTGTTGTTGTTGTTGTTGTTGTTATTGTTGTTGTTGTTGTCATTTATGATTCTCTCTCTCTTTCATTTTTCATTTGTTTCTTACTGTTTGGCGATAAAAATTTTCACTTTTTTAGGGAAATATTTTTATTTTTATTCGAAATCAGTATTTAGACTTAAAATTTTCAATATTTAATATAAAGTTGAACTCCGATATTTTTGAAATTTAAAAAATTTTAAAAAGCTTTATTTTTTTGTATTTTTTTTTTTTACAATTTTCATTCCAAATAGCTCACAAAAAATTTAAAAACAACTTCGAATTGTATTCATATCCAAACATAATTCCAATTCAACTTGAATTTTTTTTTAATAATTTTTTTAGAATTTTACAATTCTTATTTCCAAACGCCCACTTAATTATATGTCCTTTTGTATTTTAGGTCCTCTCTTTCTCTGCAAATAATCAAATAAGAAGTATTTTGTCCATTCCATAAATAAGGAAATGAGTCATTCTTTTTGGCATGGACTAAAAAAGAAATAGTTCCACATAAATTGAAACAGAGGTAGTATTTTTTTAGTTGGTTTATTTTAGATTTTGTGGTTTAGTAAGTATGTTCTGTATGTATATGTACACAACTACACATATATGTAAATTACATTTAATTTTGTTTTGATTATGGTATGTAGTATTACTATCTAATCAACATTGTTTATTTTTTTCAATCTTGTGAATTGAATTTACAGAAATATACTGAAGAGATTTGATATATTACTTCTCATTCTTTATAATAGTTTTTTTTTTCAGCACTCATACATAACTGTTTGGTAATGATAGACTCATATTATTTTATATAATACAACCAAGATAAAATCGACCCAAAAGAAAAATCAAATGAAACCAAATTTACTTTGGCTTGATTGTATGGCATCTTTTCGAAACCGAAAATCATAAAATCAAAATCGAATAAGACAAAATAAAATCGATTTGCCGCAGTGTACGAAAACGAGTTTTTATGGATAGAATTAGATATAATTTTGAAACCAGCTATTTCTTGTATCAAAATTCATTTTTTCAAAGTAGTACTGCATTTGCCACTAAAATAAATATATAATGCATGAACACCCCATACATAATTTTAAAACCTGCTATTTTGTCATGTTACATAATCTTTTTTTTCCTTATATGGATCAACACATCATAAATGTTTTTGGTCTTGCACCCTGACAGCATACATGAAATATATCTCTGAACAATGCAGCATTGTTATGCAGTGGTTCAGTGCCATGTTCTTCAAATTCTAATACGTATAATTTTGAAAATAAAATAAAATAAACGACTGTACAAACTAAAATTCAGCCTTTTATTAATATTCACATTTTCTTTAATTGGAAGAAATCAAATGCCAATGGATAAGTGGAGTAGTCTTTAGAGATAGTAAGGATCAATAGCCTTCAGCGACTAGGAAATTATATTTAAATCTTTATGAATATGATCTTGATGTTTAAAATTTATAAATTGATTCATACATCGTTTAAACGTATAGACTCGAAGCTACAATTTATACGTCAGTTATAACCAAATAGGATTTGTTTTTATGTATTTCCAAATTAGATGAAGTACTTTTCTTTTTAATCTGTTTCAAAATAAATGAGACATTTCTAATTTGGAAATAATTAAACTTTAAACTCTTCATTCTATCCAATTTATCCTTAATGAAAAGCTTTTATAATTATACAAATATCATGACTTCGCAAAACTTTTACCCCTTAATCTTTAAGACCACAAGTTTCAGAACTCTTCATTTTATAAACTCTGTATTGAGTCAACTACCTCCTCTAATTTGAAATAGAGGGAGTAGTAAATTAGTATACCCTCCGTTCACTTTTACTTGGCACGTTTTAACTTTTTACGCCCCTTAAGAAATAGTAATAAATAAAGTGCATAATTTACCATTGATATCCATATTAATTAATGCATGTTTTATTGGTTTGAGAATGTGATTTGAAATGAGTAAAACAGGAAATAAAAAATTTGTCTTCTCTTGATATATGTAAAGTGACAACTAAGAATAAAAATCTATTTTTCGTATACATGTCAAGTAAATGTGAACGGATGAAGTATATGATTAGTAAATAGGTAATGTAAAAATAAAGAGCCTATAATTAGGACTTATGTGAACTTTCAGTAATTTTAATATAGTTTAATAGTTGATATTAGTAGTAACTAACTTTATTTGCAAGCTTTAGGGTTCAGCTGCGTGTCCATTTTCCTACAACCAGCGCATTTTAACGTCCGCGTGAAGTTTATAAGTACTGTTAGCTAGTCGCCTAGTCCTTCACCTTTTTGTTCACCTCTTAGAGCAGAGAGAGTAGTAGTGAGATTGCTTGGCCATTTGAAAAACCAAAAATGTTGGGTCGTCGACTTCTTCCGATTCAAACCCCGCCGCTTGCGATTCAAAATCCGCCGCTTCTGAATCAAGGTCTTTCTTTCTTTTTCTTTGTATACTGCATTTCATGATAAAAAAAAAGTTGTTCTACACCTAATACATTAATGTTTTTCTCATGTCTCTCTAAAATCTTAGTTTAGACTCAGCATTTGCTCTCATGATATTTATGGTTTGTTTCTATATATATTTACCTTCTCTCATGTTCTTATTTCTTCTTCAAAGAATTTTTTTGAGTCTGCTTGCTTCAAGATGTGAAAGGGTTTTTTAAATGTTTTAATGGAGAAGTTTTAGTTTTCATTCTACCTGTGCTGCTGCATTAAGGTTTTTTTCTTTTTTTTTTTGCTGTATTTAAGTATATTTTCTTTCACTTGTTTATTTAGGTCCTGTAATACGGAGGGTTTGTTTAATTTATGAATTGAAAACTCACATTCCTTATGGTTGGTTGACTTTTCTAGGTCATGCTTAAGCTGTTCGATTTACTGAGCGCCTTCTCCCATGCATATTAGTTATATATCTTTGTGTTGATAGGTCATTTTGTAACATATCTGAACTGTTGATGTATCTTTGAATGTCTTGATATTTTGTTAAAATGGGTATGGTCATTTCCACATTTATATGCATGCATTTGGTCGTAAAAGTATAAAATAAATCTTATTCTGTAAAATACAAAAATAATAAAACTAAGAATTTCAATTAAAGAGGAAGAAATGTACAGCAGGTAGGCAAAAAAAGAAAAGTATTACACTACTACCTATGTTTTTATTGAAGTAAGACATGAGTTCTGGTGAAAGAAATTTATGGTATGGAGCATATAATCTTCCTATTTGAACTACACTTCGAACCTATAATGCGTCTTTGAGTCTGAACTCTGAATGCATGTCTTTTTCAGTATGTGAGCTGAAATAATATATTCAATTCCATCGAGAGATAATAAACTGAGATTTATGGATATTTTCTGTAAGTCAGTGCCTAGTGCACGTATTGCCGAGAATGGAACATGTTTTCCTGATACTTGAATTTGAAAATTAAAATAGCACTTCCTAGTAGGATAAACCTATGAGTAAAAAATTACATTTCATGGTATTGGGCATAAATATTTCATACTTATATATTTCGAATTACATTAGATAAATATTCTTGGCTACCATGCAATAATATTTCAAAACTATATTGTATAAGGAAACGTAATTGAGTCTGGATGCCTTTCTTTGTTACATATGACCTGAGTTTGTGAGTGAAAGTTGTATTTGCCTTTGATAATTACTCATCTCTTTACATGAGCTGAGCTTCTTAACTGTCATTCATACACGTGGCAATGATTATATATTCGGCCCCCGCCTAACTAGCAGATCTATGTAATTTGACATTAAGTAAGTATTGAGATTAGGTAAGTAAATGAAAATCCAACTATTAAGGAAGACACGTGTTAAGTGCTACTTATGTGCTTCAGTTGACACGTGTCCAAGGCTTGAGCTCATGTAATCCTAAACTATATATCATCTCTAACATTGTGTCCATGATCATCTCGAAATTTGACTATTTTCCATTCTCGTTTCACTGTGCCAACATCAAGCTAAGTTGAGCTGAATATCTTATGCTTGTAGAACTTGTACCACATCAGCACACTTGAGGCCATTAATCTCATTTCTCTTTTGAAAATGGAATCCCTGCCATATTTTGAATATGGGATACATGTCTCCTTTCTTATTTATGGTTTGGCAGGATTAATTTATGAGTTTTTAACCTCTCTTTTCTAGTAGTAGATGGTTTCTGATTTTGCTTAAGAATTGTCTCCTCTTTCCTATGTTTTTATTCAATTCTCATATGCTGTTTACTTATGTGTAGTTGATGCTCCACCTCCACCACCACCTTCTCCTCCACGTCC
Source organism: Nicotiana noctiflora (assembly GCA_032618575.1). Taxonomy (NCBI): domain Eukaryota; kingdom Viridiplantae; phylum Streptophyta; class Magnoliopsida; order Solanales; family Solanaceae; genus Nicotiana; species Nicotiana noctiflora. Next base: position 67,109 of record JASVEL010013243.1, on the reverse strand, counting down.
TCCTCTTAGGGCCCTGGCAGAAAATGTTGCAGCTTTGATTCCTTTGGAAGTAGAAAGTGCTAGACTTCAGTTGGATATAATGAAGCTAGAGAAACGAGCTGAAGACATTTTTAATGCATTCACCAATCATATCAGCTTTGTTCTATTGTTCACTGGAGGAGGGCTAATTTTTAATACGAGGCTTCCTTGTACAACTATTGCTACATTCACCACAGTGACACTTATTTCTTTCATTCTGGGGTTCCTTATGGCCTATAGGGTATTATGTATCAAAACTAAACGAATGCAATCTGCTATGGATACTTTGGATGGGAGAAAAAACGAGCTTGCCAATGGAGCAAACATCATTTGGACATCAGAGGATGCTCGGCAAACTGCTTATGATCTGGGTCCTCTTAATGAGAGCACTGACCTCTTACACCCTCAAGAGTTGACGGATTTAGTAAAAATACGGGCGAAAATAATAATAGATTCTGTCGGTATAACTGAGTTGAAAAAGTATAACTGCGAATTGATATGGGCTATCTTAATATGTTTGGTCATTCATGTTGCGGAAGCCAAATGTATATAGTGTGAATGAGTCACAACTACTATACCAAAAATTATGGCAGCCACCAAATAATAAATAAGACAATAAAGCAACAATAAAAGGAACACCAGAATTTACGAGGTTCGGCTAATTTTGCCTACTCCTCGGACACAACCAATATTTTATTCCACTCCAAAATACAAGTGAAATAATACTAAAGAGAGAAGATACAAATGCCTTAAGAAGATAAGAAGGCAAATGAGAGGTGTGTTTAAATCCTAAACATTAGGCCTTCTTTTATAGGGGAAAATCCCCCAACTTCACTTCCCAACCGATGTGGGATGAAGTTTTTGTCAAACTTCAACAAATCTCCACCTTGACAAAAATTCTTCATCTTCAATTTTCTCTCTATAACAAATTTTGGTTGTGTCTTCATCTTCAATCGTCAGTGTTCAACAATGTTGATCAAATCCAAACAATGTTGAAACTTGATCACAGTCACCACCTTTGTCAGCATATCAGCAGGATTCTCCGTAGTGTGAATTTTCTTCACCGTAACTCCACCTTCTTCTATGATTTCTCGTACGAAGTGATACCGAACATCAATGTGCTTCGTCCTTGCATGATAAACTTGGTTCTTCGCTAATTGAATAGCACTTTGACTATCACAAAAAATTGTGATACCTTTTTGTTCAACGCCAAGCTCCTTTAGCAATCCTTGAAGCCAAATTGCCTCCTTCACAGCCTCTGTAATAGCCATGTACTCTGCCTCTGTTGTAGACAAAGCAACTGTTGACTGCAAAGTAGACTTCCAACTAACCGGTGCCTTTGCAAAAGTAAACACATAACCAGTAGTTGATCTTCGTTTGTCCAGATCACCCGCAAAATCTGAGTCACAATATCCAACTACAGACTCATTGTCTTCCTGCTCAAAAATTAACCCGACATCTACGGTATTATGAATATACCGTAGAATCCACTTCACAGCTTGCCAATGCTCCTTTCCCGGATTATGCATATATCTGCTAATAACTCCAACAACTTGTGAAATGTCAGGTCTCGTACATACCATTGCATACATCAAGCTACCAACAACATTTGCATATGGTACCTTTGACATATACTCTCGTTCAGCTTCATCCAATGGCGACATAGTAGTACTTAGCTTAAAATGGGGAGCAAGTGGAGTACTAACCGGCTTAGTCTTGTCATCTATGCCAAAACGTTGTAGTACTCTCTTCAAATATTCTTTCTGAGATAAACAGAGTTTCTTTGAACGTCTATCTCTTATTATCTCCATGCCAAGAATTTTCTTCGCCTCACCTGCATCCTTCATCTCGAACTCCTTCTTCGGTTGAATATTCAACTTATCAATTTCTTCCAAATTCTTGGAAGCTATCAACATATCATCAACATATAGGAGAAGATATATAAAGGAACCATTTTTAAGCTTGCGCAAATACACACAATGATCGTATTTGCTTCTCTTGTACCTTTGCTGCAACATAAACTTGTCAAATCGCTTGTACCATTGTCTAGAAGATTGTTTCAACCCGTACAATGATTTTTCAAGTTTGCAAACCATATTTTCCTTTCCAGCAACTTTGAATCCTTCTGGCTGAGTCATGTAGATTTCCTCCTCCAAGTTTCCATGTAAAAACGCAGTTTTTACATCCATCTGAACTAGTTCCAAATCCAATTGTGCTACCAAAGCCAACATAATTCGAATGGAGGAATGTTTTACAACTGGAGAAAATACTTCATTGTAATCAATTCCCTCCTTTTGAGCATATCCTTTGGCCACCAATCTTGCTTTGTAGCGAACATCTACTTGGTTAGGAAACCCTTCCTTCTTTGCAAATACCCATTTGCACCAAATTGCTTTCTTTCCCTTCGGGAGATTGGCCAATCTCCATGTATGATTCTGATGAAGGGACTGTAATTCATCATTCATGGCAATCCTCCACTTATCTTCTTCTGAACTTTGGACTGCGTCTTTATAAGTGGTGGGAACATCATCAGCTGCAATTGCGGTTGCACAAGCAACTGTCTCTATGAGACGAACAGGTTTTGTTACTTTCCTTTTTGGCCTGCTGGTTGCTATTGATTCAAGTTGTTGTTGAGGTTCCTGAGTTGGAATCTCCTCTACTGGCTCTCCTTCAAGAGGATAATCTTCATTTGTTTTCTCCTCTGCTTCTTGTGTAGGAAAAATAAATTTTCCCTCAAACTCCACCTGCTTGGAAGCACCATCATCTTGTTTGGTATCTTCATTCGTTACCTTGTTTACCATAGAAGATTCATCGAAGGTAACATCCCTGCTGAATATTACTTTCTTTGTCATAGGACACCATAAGCGATGTCCTTTGACTCCTGAAGTAATCCCCATAAAAATAGCCTTCTTTGCCCTTGGATCCAATTTTGACTCCGTCACATGATAATATGCAATTGAGCCAAATACGTGCAAAGAGTCATAATCTACAGCAGGCTTTCCATACCATTTTTCAAATGGTGTCTTGCCATCAATAGCAGCAGATGGTAAGCGATTAATGAGGTGGCATGCATATGTAATTGCCTCAGCCCAAAATTCTTTGCCCAAGCCAGCATTGGACAACATACACCGTACCTTCTCCAGCAAGGTCCGGTTCATGCGTTCTGCCACTCCATTCTGTTGTGGTGTATGTCTGACAGTGAAGTGTCGGACGATGCCATCATTTTCACAGACCTTATTGAAATGATCATTTTTGTATTCACCTCCATTGTCTGTGCGAATACACTTGATCCTCCTGCCTGTTTGATTCTCCACCATCGTCTTCCATTTGAGAAAAATTCCCAGCACTTCATCTTTGCTCTTCATTGCATACACCCATACTCTTCGGGAAAAATCATCAACAAAGGTCACAAAATAGTGCTTCCCACCCAATGAAGGTGTTTTGGAAGGACCCCAAACGTCAGAGTGTACATAATCCAAAATGCCTTTAGTATTATGGATTGCTGTACCAAATTTAACCCTTGTCTGTTTCCCTTTGACACAATGCTCGCAAAACTCCAAATTGCAAGCCTTTATCCCTTTCAACAATCCTTGATCTGATAGAGTTTTCAAGGATTTTCCTCCAGCATGTCCCAAGCGCATGTGCCATAGCCTGGTTGCTTCTGCCTCTTTGTTGTCACTGGACGTCACTGTCGCTGTCCCAATAACTGTACTACCGAGATAACGGTACATGTTATTGTTCTTTCGATTAGCCTTCATTACCACTAGTGCACCGGAGCATACTCTCATCACTCCATTTTCTGCAATAATTTTGAACCCTTTTGATTCCAGGGCTCCCACAGAGATGATATTTTTCTTCAAACCCGGCACATATCAAACATCTGTTAATGTTCTGATAATTCTATCATGGTTCCTTAATTGTATTGAACTAATTCTATATGAGGTAAGATGGCTGTTATCTGTTGTTTGGACGACTCCATATTCTCCTTCTTGAAAGTCCACAAACCAATTCTCGTTGGGACACATATGATAGCTACAAGCCGAATCCATCAACCATATGTCTGATGACGTTGACGACACCGTTGTAACTAATGAGAAATCCGAATCATCGCAATCAACAATATTTGAATCCATAATGGCCTTTCCATTGTTATGCTTGGCCTTATTATTCAACTTCGGACAGCCTTTCTTCCAGTGCCCCTTTTCTCGACAAAAGGCACATTCATCTTTGCTGGGTTTAGATCTTGACTTAGATCTTCCTTTCCTTGTCCTCGTTTGATTTTGAGGACGACCCCTCACGAACAGTTCTTCTCCTTCTCCGCCCTTCTGTTTTTCTCGCCTTCTTTGTTCATAGCTGTACAAAGCCGAACAAACTTCTCCGAGAGAAACTTCGTCATTTCCATGGAGTAGAGTAGTTTCAAGGTGCTCGTACTCGTCAGGAAGTGACGCCAACAACATCAAGGCCAAGTCACCATCATCATAAGTTGTATCCATATTTTGCAAATCCGTGACCAACTTATTGAAACTGGTGATATGTTCATTCATCGTGGTACCAGGAACATAGGTGAAGTGAAACAGTCTCTTCTTCATGTACAATTTATTTTGATTGTTTTTCTTCAAAAATTTATCCTCCAGTGCTTTCCATAATTTACTTGCAGAAGTTTCCTTTGTGTATGGATATTTCTCCTCTCTAGCAAGGTAGGATCGAATGGTACCGCAAGCAACACGGTTGATAATTCTCCAATCTTCTTCTCCAATACCGTCTGGTCTCTTTTCTTCAATAGCAAGATCTAGCCCTTGTTGAAAAAGGACATCTAGAACCTCGCCTTGCCACATCCCAAAATGTCCGGACCCGTCAAAAATTTCTACCGCAAATTTCGCATTTGACACAATTCTTGTCATAAGCGAAGATGCCAATGATGACGTATTGCTGACACTTGATGTAGATTCTTCTTGTTTATTGTCTCCCATCTTTGACACAAAATATTATTTAATAGCCGACGACACAAATCAAGATTATTTCCTTTCGGGTGTGGAAGATCAGACTAAGCTGCAACCACAGAGCATACCGAGACAGAACCTTGACTCAGTTACCAAGATAAATCTTTTCTGATGTGGAAGATCAGACTACGCTGCAACCACAGAGCATACCGAGATAATACCTTGGCTCTGATACCAATTGTTGCGGAAGCCAAATGTATATAGTGTGAATGAGTCACAACTACTATACCAAAAATTATAGCAGCCACCAAATAATAAATAAGACAATAAAGCAACAATATAAAGAACACCAGAATTTACGAGGTTCGGCTAATTTTGCCTACTCCTCGGACACAACCAATATTTTATTCCACTCCAAAATACAAGTGAAATAATACTAAAGAGAGAAGATACAAATGCCTTAAGAAGATAAGAAGGCAAATGAGAGGTGTGTTTAAATCCTAAACATTAGGCCTTCTTTTATAGGGGGAAAATCCCCCCAAATTCACTTCCCAACCGATGTGGGATGAAGTTTTTGTCAAACTTCAACAATTCACGGGTCTGTCATCTGTGTCACTGCCTACTACTCATATGGCTGTAAGTGATGTTTGTGAGAAATTGAAGTTCTTTTTGAGCTTGAATTCGATATGCTAACATTTTTTTCCTATTCCTTCACAGATGCTAAGGAAGGGTGTAAATATCATATGGCCGCTGTTCAGACTATATAGAATGTGGATGGAAGGAGGCTGATGACGTTTTAACTTGAACAAGTGGCTTAGGAAACTGTGTAGTTTGTTTTAACAAGAGGCTGAGTACTACTTATTACTTTTGAGACAATTACTGCTCTTTATTTCAATGCTTATTAAGCTATCTGTTTGGCATATATTATATGTCAAGATAGACTTTGTTTTGCTGACGATCGAGATACTTTTGATATATCATTCTAATATGAGAATGCATTTTAAGTCTTCAATCTTTTGTATAATCCTTGTTAGCTTTTTAGTTGTTTTATTTCTTTTATCAAGTTATATAAATATAACTTTTTGTCGTAAGGTAGCTAATAATGGAGTGAGGTAAAGGGATGTAGACAAATTCTAATCTTCTACAATCGTTTCTTACTAGGGATAATATCTATCTATACCTTCCCCTAATAATTGCTCCATCGCACTAACTCTCTATTTTTTTGATTTTGTTATCTATTTTTAATTAATGTAAATAGAATAATTTTACTATTTTGTTCTTACTAATATACTCTGCTTTTTATATTCTTGCTCTCTTTCTTTTTTATGGGTCAATTTGTTTTCTTCGGCTTTTTTCACTTTGCATGTCTAAGCTTAATTTTCTCTCTTTATGATTCTTTTATATTAATTTTATAAGGAGAGCATTTTCTTGTTTTATTATTTTTAGCCAAATAAAAATATTTAGCATAAATAATACTTATAGTTTTATCCAAGTTTAATTATAAATTGTGTTCGATTTAGAACTTTATAAGCAATTAAAATTTTGATTATTAATTTTTTTCTTATTTGAATTAAGTAAGAAATAATAATATTCAGGAATTTGAAATAGATATTATTTTGGAGAATTAAGAGTATTTCTTGTCCTTTTTTTATATATCTTCACGGCAATTTCCATGAAAATATGCTCACATTCATTCTTCTTATTGGGGAACCTATAGTTCTAGCAAGGCGTTTCTATTACTACGAAAAGCAAGAGTTTTTGTACCTGATAAAATATTTATTCTAATTATTAAATACAGTTTTTTTATTAAAAGCATTTTTTTTCGGTTAGTTGATTTTTTTTTTTTTGTTTTCTGTAATGAACTTAAGAATATATAACTTTTTTGTGACAACACCACTACTAGAAATTTGTGCTATGGCAATGCTTTTTATTGCAACGGAGCAATAACCGCTGCTATAGATGGTGTATTGTAACGGTTTTAATCGTTACAAATAATTATTGAAATTACTGGAGCACTTTAGCAACCGAACCGTTGCAATAGTCTAAAAATCATTCCGATAAGGTATATATGTCAACAATTTGTATAACCGTGGCAAAAAATATATCTATGATAACAGTTTGTGAAATATTTCTTTGATATCAGGACGGTCCATAATTCCGTCCTTATTTTTCACCCAACTTTTCTATCCCCCTCAAATTTAAGGGGCCCACAATCTAATTTTTTATTTTTCGTATTTATATTTAATAAAAAACTAAATACGTAAATCCCTAATTTTAGTACAAGCCACACTCACAAAATTAAGATCTATGCCCTTAAACATTCTCTTCATTCTTCTGGAAATTAGTATAGACGATTGACCGATCATCCATCATCGGCCACAGTGATGGCAGCGTGCTAATCCTTTAGGGTTTCTCCAAATCAAAAAATCGGAAAACATACACTTATTACAAGTTTTCTCACTTTTGTGGGTGTTGAATTTGGACCTCATTCATGAATTATCAATTGAATATGAATCTTGAAAATGGATCTCAATTTGAGTATATGCTCGCATGGTTGAAGGCGCCTAATATTTGCAACCTTTTTAATTTGTTTCTTATAAGTTTATCCATGTGCGTTTTTGTTTCTGTATTTATTTGATGGTTAATTTGTGTTTGCTTTTTCTTTGTTGTTGGATGGTGAGAGTGAATAAAGATAACTTTTTTCATATGGCGTGGTTTTTTTAATTTAAATTTCTGTATTTCTCGTAAGCTTCCTTCATGTGGATTTTGGTTTTGTATTTGTTTGGTGGTTAATTTTGTATTTTTTTGTTTGAAGTTAATGAAAATATGGTACTTTACAGTTCTGAATTATGATGATCTGAAGTATTCATGTGTGTTTGCATTTTAGTATATTTATTTTGTCTTGGTTTCTTTTAAGTCAACGGAAAAAAGGTTCTTATTATCTTGTTGTTTTCTTCTCATGTATATTTACATTTTAGTATATCTATTGATGGGTAATTCTGATTTATGAGAATTTGAAATATATATTGTTTGGGCTTTATACAACTGTTCGACTCAAAATGTTTACAAGTATTTATGAATTCAGAAACAATCAATATAAGTGAGGGGCCAATCATAGCAAGTCGTAACATGTCTAAAATCTAATAAGGAAAAGATAATAGAAATAATTGTATGGAGAATAGAAAATATTAATGATCTTTTATTCATGATAATGGGTTAATCTGCCTCTCCATGGAGAGGTTCAGATCTTTACAATCATGTTTTCGTAGATCTACCGTTATTCTGTATTTTTTGTATTGGGTTCTCACTCTACGTTGTACTCTGTATTTCTTGGAGCCTACATGAGGAGAGAGTGAAACCCCTTTTCTGATGAATACCTCTGTATTTATAGATATTTGTTGTACCAATTGACTTTCTTGGAGATCGGGCCCGTGTCAGGAGATTATTTTGGGCGTACCCGGAAAGCGTCGACCCCGGCCAAAACTTCTAGGCGGATGGGGATAGTACTTCTTGGTCGGGGCGGCCTAGCCGCCTGTTACGTTTATATCGGTCGAGAGAAATGATTGATCTAATTGATTTTTATAAGGTCAAATTATAGCCCACACAGTTAGTCCCTCCGCTTATCATGGTCGCGTCGAGGTAGACCCTTGTAAGCGGATATGACTGATCGAAGAGCGCCCCTTTCCGGGCGAGAGGATGATAATTGCTTATGGCGTCTTATCACTATTTCCTTTTTCAAGGAGGAGGTACGATCGCGTGTGCGAATATTCGTGGCGAAGGGTAATGGTTGGTGCGCCGTAATCATAGGTTAGGATACGTTTCGTCCGTGTGGGCTCTGGGACGCGTGGTCTGGTTGCCTCGGCCGATAAGGCGTCTGCATGTTCGAGATATTCGAGACGGTAGCCGCGATTTCAGCGCATACTCGCAGGTTTCAATCGTGGTGGTGACTATTGACATCCAATTTTGTCTCTCCTTTCTTCTAATTAATTTTCTTGAGCTTCTAAGTTACTAATAAGCTGAATACACTATTTTTGCTACAATTCTTTTTTTTACAATTGCTACTACTACTATCATTAGTATTAATGTTAGTGTTATTATTTAAATTACTATTTTTATAATTACACTATCACTTTATTATTATATTACTTTTAGAATTACCAGTTTTAGAGTACGCGCGTCGTGCGTAATTTTTATCTATGGGAATAAATTTTAAAAAAAGCACATGAGTAAAATCATTCTTCTTATATTACTAAAATAAGCATAGATTCAAATATGTAGAAAGTTATTAAACGATCTTATAAACTAGAGTACAATTTATTGCTAGTTTCGATATATAAATAGAGAGACAGATATGAACGAATAATGTCACAAAGATTCTAAGAGCACTTACTATTTAATTTCCACTATTAGCTTAATGGTAAAAACTTAAATGATATTAAAGTCCTTAATATTAGAATATCGCAACTGTAAAAAAATAAGGATTTAGCAAAATAAAATCTCATTTGTTAGAAAAATAATTGAATAATTATTTTCTCTAGTGTCAAATTTGATAAACGTAAAGGTCGATAAATACTTTGGTAAGAACTACATTTCGATACTCAAAATGTAGTAACTGATCCATATGCAACGTTATTAGTATGATATATTTTCACAATATGGAAAGTTCAAATTAAGTGATTTTGGTCAAACAAATTAAATACTCCTAGTCCGCTAGTAAAACGAAAATTTGAAAACATTAATTTTCGGCCTTATAGCCTTTTCTATGGTTATAGCTAGTTTTATCATTATTAAAGTGAATCATTATATAAGGTAAACTCTTTATTGATTTTTCAAATTTATTTTTAAGAGTTTAAACAAGGAAAGACATAATAAATAGAGTTTAATTGATGTAAAAGTCCTAAATATTAGGAGAATAAGTGAAAATGACATTTTTATTCAATGGGAAATTTGTTTTGAAAGGGTAAGAAAGGCGAACGATATTTTAGCTAAAGATCTTTGTGCTTTAATATAGTGTAGATTATTATTATTATTATTATTATTATTATTATTATTATTATTATTATTATTATTATTATTATTATTATTATTATTATTATTATTATTATCATCATTATTAACGCTATTGTTGCAATTAGTATTGTTACTATTTTAAATTATTTACTTAATATTATTTTGTCATGTATAAATTTGTCAATTTAGGAGCCCAAAGAAATATTAAGAAGAAAGGAATTTTAGGATTATTTCCAGCGAAAATTTCAGCCATCAGCTAGCCAATGAAATCCAAAATATCCAAAGACCAAATTTATTCATAGTTGTCCCATTTATTTAACCCACTCACCAACCAAATCAGGCCCGAACGAAATCCACAATTTTAACCCATACCCATAGAACCCTCTAGATCCTCAATCATAGCCCTTGGATCTTGATCCAATGGCCTCATTTGCTTCTCACATAACAAGGAACATAAATCCTCTCTACCTGGCGTGCTTCTTCTTCTCTTGGGTAAAAAATCAAACTCTTCTCCAACTGAAGACAGCAAATGCTTTGCCCTTTTATGGCAAGAAGCTCTGCCCCCTCTTTATTGAAATATCCTATGGCTACCCACCTCCCTAGCCTCCAACGGTCAGAATTCAAACGGGCATATTGACCATGTTGAAGATTCAAAATCCAAAATTGCAATCTCCCGCTCAAAACCAAGAACCCTAATTTTACACCTATAAATACCTAATATTGTAGCAATTTCAGGACTGGGTGGGGAAAAAATCCTAGCCGCCACTCGACTACCTTTCTAGTCTGGGTTCTTAGCCGCTTACAACTTATGGTCTAACTGCTCTCTCTCCCCCCAAAGCTTACTGCCTTCGCTCGCCCTCTTGAAAACCGAGTTGTTTTCCTCTTGCAATCTCTCGGCTTCAGTTGATGTATAGACAACAGAGAATTACTTTTTTGTGTTTGCTCTCCGATTAAAGTTAATTCAAGGTAGAGAGATCGAGGTCGGAGTCCGTTAGATTTGAGACCCTACCTGGTTCACTGCTTCAAAATAGGTCAGTGATTTTTTTCTCTTTTTTATGATTTCGCCCTAAAATGTTGTTACTTACCTTTCGTTCCTAGTTAGACATTTGAAGTGCTTATTATTAACCCCTGATGTAATTAATTTGAGTTATCATTATGTGTTCATTGTTTGTTAAGAATCATAAGTTAAGTATTCTTAATTGTCAATATATTAGAAACGATGTTTACAACATTTGCATTTTAAACTAAATCATTAATTGATAGCATGTTCATGTGTATTCACAACTGTGTTCTCATTATCACCTTTTAAATGGTTAAGACATGAGTGTTAGAACTTATAAAAATTATTGTAAAAGTATAGGGTACGGGGATACGCTTGTTTGTTTCATGAAGATTGAAGCTGAGTAAAGCAGTAGTCATCATCACGTCTATTTAGTTAGATGTTTTGTCCTAAAATTTCAGTTAAGTCCTAATGTTAACTAAATATGTAAATTCCGTATGCTATTTCAAGTCTGATATATGAAACCAACTCATTGTTTAAAGTATTGGTAGTTTGAAACATGTTGCCAATGATATCTTGCTATTCAGTCATGCTTATAGGATTTATAGTACTACTAAATTTGATATTAACAAATAATGACTGCTTGTAGTTTAGCTTTAATTGTTATAGAAAGATTCTCTGTGATATACTCATATATAAATAAGGTATAGGTAGTAGTATTCATATAATTAATCACGTGTTTGAAAGAATTTTATGGGTTTACATTGAGTCTGTCCTTTGTCTCCTCAGTCATTTATTTGTAGATATGTACCAGGTTGAGAGAAATTATTGTTCTAGCTAAAGTTAATAAATGTTATATGGAGTAGAAGTAGTTTGTTATAATTATTTAGAAGCATGTTAAATTAGCACATATGTAAAAGGGTAGCTTTAAGACTTTTTACTAATAGAAATCGTGTCCAACTCTTTCCTTGGTAATATTTTGAATAAAATACAAGTGATTCTCAAGTTCTGTAAATGCATGTTTCATATGTGAAGTTTAAGATTTTGTTTCACATCTCTATAATCCTTAGAACACTCACCTTTAATCAACTATTCAATTTTCTACTTTGTTGTTTATTTTTTTCATGCATATTAAGGGTTAAGCTTTCTTCTAATTCCATCATTTACTTTATTTGTCTTTTCATGTCATGCTGGAGTTACAATGAGTCTCAAAGTGAGACTCTCCATCATCACCACATGGAGTCCTCACATTCCATTCTCCTATAGATGCACCAGATAGCAAGGAACAAGTGAATCGCTTGGGGTCGCTTATGGCGACTTTTGTTTTTACTTACTCTGCTTATTTGTTAATCTACATGATTTGTTATTTGAGCCTATGATTTATGATTAGTTTTATCATTTAAAAGTATAATGTTAGTTTTGGTAAAGTATTTTTTGGATAAAGACTTAAAGGATACACTGCACTCAGCATTTTGGGGGTTAGTAGTTTTTACACGAGACCGAAGGAAGAAACTTGTTTTCTCCTTGACACGTCCTAATAAGTTTATTAACTTGGACTACTACTTTTCTTTTCTTATTTAAATAAACGTACATAGAAAAAAAAAGAATTTGGCAGGTTTTCTTTTTCTAACGTCAATTTTCAATGATTTTGGACTTTTATTACATTGGAGTTTATACAGTTTGTTTGTTTTAAAGTTTATTTCAAAATATCATTTTCTTAATCCATATATATATATATATATATATATATATATATATATATATATATATATATATATATATATATATATATACAGTCATAAATTTATCAAGACACTTAGTATTTCAAAGTGAATTATTCCAACTACGCTTCAAACTGTTTTTTTTATTAATTAATCTAAGTTTGGCCGGTTAACCTTAGTTAACGGATCATATAGGGTGCCTTATTAACCTTTCCTATATGATTAATTAGAATTCTTACCCATAATCTTTAAGGTTAAGCAGACCATAATACAGAGTTAACTTTAAGCACTATTTAGCTAAAATTGGTGTCCTAATTCAGCGTTAAAATAATTAGGTGGCGACTCTCTTAATTAATTAGACCCGCAGAATTACCAATATATTATACTCTAGTTTGACCCGCGTTAAAATAGGGTATAACAGTGACGGTTTTGGTGAAACTGAACCGTATTCTAACGGTTGGGATGCGCATTTAATGGTGCCTGTCGGTTTCCAGAGGTTTGATTCAATTGCCTATAAGAAGGTTTGAGATGTTTGACATTCAACACTCTTTGGTTTACTGGTAGCTTTCATCTTTGGTGAATTTTTAAAGAATTCTATTCTTTCGGCGAAACGTTGTCGTTCGTTCTCAGTTGGCTTCGTTATTCCCCCCTAGTCTTTCAAGTGACCTGAATCAATGGTTGGCTCTTCTTCTCGCGACGGTCTTCCGACGTTGGTACCGGTTGGTCCTCCGGTGATCGAAGGATTGTCTCTGGTACTTGCGGGTAGTGGTGGGAATGAAACTGAGAGAATACCCTCAGTAGATGAGATACTCCCGGTGGCGGGAAACTTGGCGGTGGACTTTACCGCAGAGAGAGGAGATGACCCAGTGGATGAGGCCCCGTTGATGGGGGAAGTGGGTATGACCCAGCTGCGCGAGCAAGGGCTCATCCCTTCTCATGCCGATATTGTGCTGGCCCGGCCGGAGGAACGGATCCACACCGACCATGTCGGGTATTGCGTATTCTATTCTTATCCCCTCAGGCTGGGGTTCCGGGTACCCCTCCCCAACCTGGTAGTCGATTTCTGCCGGTATTATAATGTGTGTTCGGGGCATCTAACCCCATCCTTGTACAAACTTTTGGCTATGCTGCTGAAGTTCTCGGAGCTGGCTGGCCGGACTGTCACGTTGCAGCATGTACTTGCTCTGTACGCCCCTCAGTGAGTTCGGGGGAGTATGATCCGGATGCTCCCGCGCGGGTCGCAGGGCTTGGTGACTGCTCTGGACGACGAGGTCGAGCCTCGTCAATTCGAACAATTTTTCTACATCAGGACCGGTCATTTGGTGGCGCCCTCTCCAAGGTTTCCGGAGACTTGGAACCATAGTCGTAAGTTCCAGTTTATTTCTTTGCGGGGTCGAATTTGCTCCCCCTCTTCATTTTTTGAATGGTTATTGTTTTGTTGTTGTTTCTGTAGCCGACAGGTCGCCCCCGCCTTTATTCACTGGTTTGCGCGGATGGCTTGAGGTTATCCTTCCGCACACCGAGGGGATCCGTTCGTGGTTGTCTTTTTCGAGGAGATACGACCAAGGGCCGGCTGTAGGTAAGGAGTTTGCTGTCTTCGGGCGTGTCTAATTTTGGTCGTTGTCGTGACTTGGGACTGAACCAATTCCATATTTGCAGGGTGGGTATACCGCGGCAGGGCTCCCCAGTTGGTATTCCGGCGGCCTGGTGCGATTGCCAGGTTCTTTGTTGCGCTGACGACCGACTAGGTGCCTAGGGCCGCCTCGGTCGAATCTTCCACAACGCCATCTCCTGTACGCCCTTTACTTGATGGCGGGGGTTTGTCAGGAGCGTTTTGCCCACGGGAGGCGTCGCCCTCTCGTGATAAGGAGGAGAGGCCTTTAATTAGGCGCAGAGTCTTTTACCCTTCGGCCCCCTCAACGGCTCGGGCCGCTGCTAACGATGTGATAAATGTGGATTCCTTACCCCCTTCCGGGGCAAGGGAGGCTGCTGACGCGGCACGCGTTCCAGGAGGCGGGCCAGATGAATTTCAGGCTCGAGAGAAGCGAGAGTAAAGTGCCGCCCCTACCGCTCAATCCTCTACTCATAGGTTTGAGGTGGGAGAGCCCTCTCGGGTAATTATGGACATTGGCGACTCGAGTACTCCATCGACGGAGGTGGCGACAGCGGGAGAGCGGTCCCCGTCTGATTCTGATTTGGACTCTGAGGATGTTTGCATGTTTCGTGATGGGGTCACGAACGCGACGGTCCACCCGAACGGGAGGCCGCGTGTAATTGAGATTCCCGCGAACGAGAATCTGTTGCTGAGGGAGTCTGCTCTGTTGCCGCTGCTGGGCTAGTTGTGTTCTTCAGTTGAACATGAGTCGCCAAGAGGGGTGACGGATGTGGGTTTAATGAACGAGGTGGCTTCGTTGGGAATGAGTGTATGTGCTCTAGGCTGATTATTATTTACGATCTCCTTGTTTCCTGTCTTCTCATGGGCTTCTATATCTGACTCCTTTGCTCTTTTCGCTTTGTTTTGCAGGTGTTGTTTATGCAGGTTGAGGGCCTTCGTCGGGCCAATGTTTGGTCTGGGGTATTTTTACGGGTTATCGAGAGGTGTCACCGGTATCGGAACCAGTGCAGGGAGCTTAACGAGCGCATAAGGATTGATCCCCGTAACCAGGAGCTGGTTGGAGAGCTAGCGCAGAAAGAGTTGTAGAGGAGCCAGGCGCTCGGTTGTGTCGAGACCTTGGAATATCGGCTGCTTCAGATGAGTGACGAGCTTGAGGCTGGACGGATGGCGTCATTGGAGAATGAACGCTTATATCTGACCAGGGTGACGGAGGTCACTTCGGAGTGGAGCGGGAAGGTCATCGCACTAGAGGGGGAAGTAGCCGACCTGAAGCGCAAGCTGGCCGAGGCTTCAGCCCGGGTGAACAAGCTCGAAGGAGTCATCCGTGTCAATAATTCCCAACTGTTGTTGGTGAGGGCCACCGCTGCTTTCAGGGAGAGTCGCCTTGAAGAGCGGATCAGGGTTCTAGAATAGAACGCTTAGGATGCCGCGGGGAAAATTGCACTCCTGGAGGAGGAGAACCGGCGCATTCAGGAACAATCTGCATTTATGGGTAGCTCTCGTGAAGCTTGGGTTAACGCCGAGGCTCAGCGGGATATATATAAACATATGTTCGAGGCTGGTATTATCTCTAAAGCAGTCTTCGAGGGGGCGCGCCAGAGGGCACGGGAAGCCCGCGAGGAATGCGGCATTGATGCTGCGATGCCCGGTATCGATGATGTCCCTAGTGGGAGCTTGGCTAGAGCTGGGAACGATATGGGCGCCGCGGGTGCCCGCAGGGGCGGAAATAGTAGTGGAGCGGCACGGGCAGGCGGCGGCGGGACTGGCGCGGACGGCGGTACTGACAATCCCTAGTGATTGATGATTAGTTGATAATTCTCTTGTCGGTTGTTGCCGTGTGTGGATATTTTTCTTTCCTTCCGTTTTATTTTATTTATTGTTGTGGTTTGTTTCGGCAATATTTGTACTGGGGCGGACGGGTGTGGCCCGCACCCGTCTCTTTTAATTGGGGGGAGGGAGATTCCCCCTTTTTCCGTTGTTTCCTTATTGCTCGCTCCACTTATGTTTTCCTCAGTACGGTCATTGATTGTTCCAGGTCGAGGGCTCATAGCCCGAATATTGCTTTAACTGTTGTTGAATTAATGTGGCGAAGGCTCGTGGCCTGAGTCCCAGTTCAACCGTAGTTGAACTTATATTGATTCTTTTGTGTCGAGGGCTCACAGCCTGAGTTTTACTTCAACTATCGTTGAATTAAAGTGGCAAAGGCTCGTGGCCTGAGTCCTAGTTCAACCGTAGTTGAACGTTGTTGATTCTTTTGAGTCGAGGGCATATAGCCCGAGTTTTTCAACTATCGTTGTACTAATGTGGCGAAGGCTCGTGGCCTGAGTCCCAGTTCAACCGTAGTTGAATGTTGTTGATTCTTTTTATTCGAGGGCTCACAGCCCGAGTTTTACTTCAATTATCATTAAATTAATATGGCGAAGGCTCGTGGCCTGAGTCCCAGTTCAACCGTAGTTGCACGTTGTTGATTCTTTTGAGTCGGGGGCTCATAGCCCGAGTTTTACTTCAACTATCATTGAATTAATGTGGCGAAGGCTCGTGGCCTGAGTCCCTGTTCAACCGTATTTGAACGTTGTTGACTCTATTGAGTCGAGGGCTCATAGCCCGAGTTTTACTTCAACTATCGTTGAATTAATGTGGCGAAGGCTCGTGGCCTGAGTCTTAGTTCAACCGTAGTTAAACGTTGTTGATTCTTTTGAGTCGAGGGCTCACAGCCCGAGTTATACTTCAAGTATCGTTGAATTAATGTGGCGAAGGCTCGTGGCTTGAGTCCCAATTCAATCGTAGTTGAACGTTGTTGATTCTTTTGAGTCGAGGGCTCATAGCCCGAGTATTACTTCAACTATTGTTGAATTAATGTGGCGAAGGCTCGTGGCCTGAGTCCCAGTTCAACCGTAGTTGAACGTCGTTGATTCTTTCGAGTCGATGGCTCAAAGCTCGAGTTTTACTTCAACTATCGTTGAATTAATGTGGCGAAGGCTCGTGGCATCAGTCCCACTTCAACCGTAGCTGAACGTTGTTGATTCTTTTGAGTCGAGGGTTCATAGCCCGAGTTTTACTTCAACTATCATTGAATTAATGTGGCGAAGGCTCGTGGCCTGAGTCCCAGTTCAACTATAGTTGAACTTATATTGATTCTTTTATGTCGAGGGCTCAAAGCCCGAGTTTTACTTCAATTATCGTTGAATTAATATGGCGAAGGCTCGTGGCCCGAGTCCCAGTTCAATCGTATTAGAACGTTGTTGATTCTTTTGAGTCAAGGGCTCATAGCCCGAGTTTTACTTCAACTATCATTGAATTATTGTGGCGAAGGCTCGTGCCATGAGTCCCAGTTCAACCGTAGTTGAACATTTTTTATTCTTTTGAGTCGAGGGCTCATAGCCGGAGTTTTACTACAATTATCGTTGAACTAATGTTGCGAAGGCTCGTGGCCTGAGTCCCAGTTCAACCGTAGTTGAACGTTGTTGATTCTTTTGAGTCGAGGGCTCATAGCTCGAGTTTTACTTCAACTATCGTTGAATTAATGTGGCGAAGGCTCGTGGCCTGAGTCCCAGTTCAACCGTAGTTGAACGTTGTTGATTCTTTTGAGTCGAGGGCTCAAAGTCCGAGTTTTACTTAAACTGACGTTTAATTAATGTGGCGAAGGCTCGTGGCCTGAGTCCCAGTTCAACCGTAGTTGAACGTTGTTGATTCTCTTGAGTCGAGGGCTCAAAGCCTAAGTTTTACATAAATTATCGTTGAATTAATGTGGCGAAGGCTCGTGGCCTGAGTCCCAGTTCAACCGTAGTTGAACGTTATTGATTCTTTTGAGTCGAGGGCTCATAGCCCGAGTTTTACTTCAACTATCATTGAATTAATGTGGTGAAGACTCGTGGCCTGAGTCCTAATTCAACCGTAGTTGAGCGTTGTTGATTATTTTGAGTCGAGGGCTCATAGCCCGAGTTTTACTTCAACTATCGTTGAATTAATATGGCGAAGGCTCGTGGCCTGAGTCCCAATTCAACCGTAGTTGAACTTATATTGATTCTTTTGTGTCGAGGGCTCATAGCCCGAGTTTTACTTTAACTATCATTGAATTAATGTGGCGAAGGCTCGTGGCTTTAGTCCTAGTTCAAACGCAGTTGAACGTTGTTGATTCTTTTGAGTCGAGGGCTCATAGCCCGAGTTTTATTTCAACTGTCATTGAATTAATGTGGCGAAGGCTCGTGGCCTTGAGTCCCAGTTCAACCGTAGTTGAACGTTGTTGATTCTTTTGAGTCGAGGGCTCATAGCTCGAGTTTTACTTCAACTATCGTTGAATTAATGTGGCGAAGGCTCGTGGCCTGAGTCCCAGTTCAACCGTAGTTGAACGTTGTTGATTCTTTTGAGTAGAGGGCTCATAGCCCGAGTTTTACTTCAACTATCGTTGAATTAATGTGCCGAAGGCTCGTGGCCTGAGTCCCAGTTCAACCGTAGTTGAACGTTGTTGATTCTTTTGAGTCGAGGGCTCATAGCCCGAGTTTTACTTCAACTATCGTTGAATTAATGTGGCGAAGGCTCGTGGCCTGAGTCCTAGTCAATCGTAGTTGTACTTTGTTGATTCTTTTGAGTCGAGGGATCATTGCCCGAGCTTTACTTTACCTGTCGTTGAATTAATGTGGCGAAGGCTCGTGGCCTGAGTCCCAGTTCAACCGTAGTTGGACGTCGTTGATTCTTTTGAGTCGAGGGCTCATAGCCGGAGTTTTACTTCAACTATCGTTGAATTAATGTGGCGAAGGCTCGTGGCATGAGTCCCAGTTCAACCGTAGTTGGACATCGTTGATTGTTTTGAGTCGAGGGCTCATAGCCCGAGTTTTATTTCAACTATCATTGAATCAATGTGGCGAAGGCTCGTGGCCTGAGTCCCAGTTCAATCGTAGTTGAACGTTGTTGATTCTTTTGAGTCGAGGGCTGATAGCCCGAGTTTTGACGAGATGAATCGGACTTGCTCTCATCGGGTTCGCATCCCTTCGTTCCTCGTTTTCCCTTTGCTTTTGACTTCAGGAAAGGCTACGCGGTCCTTCTATGAAATTCCCACAGACGGCGCCAAATTGTTCGACTCAAAATGTTTACAAGCATTTATGAATTCAGAAACAATCAATATAAATGAGGGGTCAATCATAGAAAGTCGTAACATGTTTGAAATCTAATAAGGAAAAGATAATAGAAATAATTGTATGGACAGCAGAAAATATTAGTGATCTTTTATTCTTGATAATGGGTTAATCTGCCTCTCCATGGAGAGGTTCAGATATTTACAATCATGTTTTTGTAGATCATTATTCTGTATTTTTGGTATTGGGTTCTCACTCTACGTTGTACTCTGTATTTCTTAGAGCCCACATGGGGAGAGAGTGGAACCCCTTTTCTGATGACTCCCTCTGTATTTATAGACATTTGTTGTACCAGTTAACTTTCTTGGAGATCGGACCCGTGTCAGGAGATTATTTTGAGCGTACCCGGAAAGCGTCGACCCCAGCCAAAACTTCTAGGCGGATGCAAGTAGTACTTCTTGGTCGGGGCGGCCTCGTCGCCTATTACGTTTATATCGGTCGAGAGAAATGATTGATCTAATTGATTATTATAAGGTCAAATTATAGCCCACACAACAACCAAGAACTGAATTGTATGTTAGTAAATTTATACAGTATTCTCATTTGTCCTGTCGTAGCTTTTGATAGTTAGAGAACATGAATGAAGAAAGTCAAACTTTATTCATCATACTTTTTAAGTAAATTTATTTTCTTTTATTAAGTTATATAAACATAAATTACTTTATTTTTCTCTTTAAGGAAGCTAAAATGAATCGTTTCTCACTAGGGATAATTTATTGACCTTCCGGTACTATTGCTCCTTCACACTAGCTTTGTATTTTTAATTAAGTGGTATAGTTATTTATGTGATGTTGTTGATTAGCTAGTTGTTAGAAGGAAGTTATTAGTTGAGTTAGTTACATGGGTATTTTTGTAATTAGCATTTTTAGTCTTTTATTATCACGTGTATTTAACTCTACTGAATAGAAGGTGAAGATCTTTTTTCCCAATTTCATTTTGTCCACAAGGTTCTCTCCTGAAAGCTCAAGCTCAACCTCTTTCAGTGGAGGTCAATGTTGACATCCAAATTTTTTCTATATATTTTTTTAAATATGCATAAATACTTTTTAAAGAGCATATATATACATATATAAGTATGCACAACATTTTATAAGTTTTTCCACAATTTTAAGGGTTTAAATGTATTATTTTCTCCTATTTTATTCATAAAATCCCCAATAATTATTTTCTAAATTATTGTTATGTTGATTCATTTAATTAATTTCCACACGTATATCAAACTGTGGTTAATATATTTTTTTATAATTGCATTTGATATTTTAAAGCTAATTTGCATATAATTGAAATGTTAGCCGGTTTGGTGTATAATTATATTTTATGTGCATAAAATTGGTCTCTATATTTTTAAAATAAAAATTATTTTTGCACATTAAATTATTCAAAAATACTTATTATGTACTATAAATTAAAATAGGGAAAATTATCTATTGAAATTATAAAAATATTTGGCTTTTAATTTTAACCGAATTAAACCCAATACCCTAGCCCAATTTCAGATTAAAATACCCGACCCAAGCCCGAATTATACTTACCCGACCCAAGACCCATCAAATCCTAGCCGTTGATCTAAAAGATCAACGATTCTCAGTTGTTCTTTCCTTTTAAATTCTAAACGACCCCCTAACCCTTATCACTTTTCCACACCCGCCGCCTGCAGATGCTCTCGTCTTTTCTATTCTCTCAACCGAACCCTACGTTTTACACTATTCTCAAACTTCTTTTGAATAATCATCAATGTTAAGCCATTTTTACTTTCTTTAAAGTTAAGGTTTCTCAGAATTGCTTCTACACTTGTTTAAACTGCTTTTCCTTTATGTTTAAACCTCTTTCCTTGCATATCTTGACCGATTCTATGTTCTTACTACTTTTTAACTCGCCTATGTTATAATAATAATTATTTTTGATCTTCTTTATTTTGGTTCTGTATTTTACTCGATTCTTGTTAAGTTCTATGGTTACCATGCTTCGAATGGGTTTACTGAGTCTTTAGCCTACTTATATCACCTATATGTGATTTTATTCATCTTGATTATTCATCTGTTGCGTCTATATGTTGATATTGTTGACCTTGAATGTTTTCTATGCCTGATTGATCTTCTCTATTTATATGTTGAAGTATAGAATGATGACCCACTCTTTGTAAGGCCCCGTAAGTTTTGTGCTGAAAACCTAGTAGCTCGTGGTGTCAAGGTTCAAATATTGTATTAGGAATGTGTAGAATTCTTTGAAAGAATAAACTTTTCCAGAAAATGTCAATGCGGTCGCAGATCTGCTATGCGGACCGCATTCCTACCACATAGTGTAACAGTAGATTTTCCAAAATTAGTGTTGAAAATGAGGTCGAATATGTGATCGCATAACAGAAATGCGGACCGCAAAACCATCGCATAATTCCTTATGGATTTTTGAGGGTCAGTTCTGTGGCGCATTATGCGACCGTAGAACACGAATGCGGACCGCATTCTTGTCGCATATCGTAACAGAACATGTGATTTTTGGGAGAAATTTTGCGGTCCATTTTGCGGACCGCATGTTAATTCTGCGATCGCAAATGCGACCGCAGATGTCACGACCCCAAATCCGGTCGTGATGGCGCCCAGTACATTGCTAAGCCAACCTGACCAATCAATAACAATAACGGAGCTAGAAGCTCTCTTTAGCCCATTTAAGTCTATCAAATCACGAAGCAACAGCGATATATATACTGAAAACGGGGAACCAAGTCCCAAAATTATAACAACTCACATAGACCGAAGGTTCAAGAGTCATGAGCCTCTACTGAACATAAGTGTATAATGGTTTACAAGGTACCAAATACGAAAAGAAACATCAATATAGAGTCAAAAGACAGTAAGAAGGAATATCGGGTCCTGCGGACTCTGCAGCTACCTCGTATATCCCACAAATGCCGCCTCCCACAGCTACTGAATCACTACTGAGAGGTACCTGGATCTGCACACAAGGTGCAGGGAGTAAAATGAGTACTGCCATACTCAGTGGTAATAAATAGGGGTAAGACAGCGCAGATAAGAAATCCGCAATAAAGCACTATGTAAAGCTATCATCAAATACCCTATCACAGAATCAATATCAACCGTACTTGTACCAACAAGTACTAGCAAAATAGTATAACAGCTATCAGATGTAGCTAAATGCAATGCAATGCATGATATGACCGCTACGACGCGTAGCCCGATCCAATTTGGGTACCCGTGCTCACTGTGGGGGTTCAGACTCCGGAGGGGCTCCTACAGCCCAAGCACAATATCACTGCGGCGTGCAGTCCGATCCAACATGTATACTGCTGCGGCGCGCAGCCCGACCCGCTATCAGTCAGCTAATATGCAATTACAGCCTCGCGGGCTCCAAAGTAGTTTTTTGAAAACTCTTTTATCATTTTCAGTTGGAAAACAGTAATATCAAGTTCCAGAGATTGGAAATAGCATGATAACAGAAATAGCTACGGACTGGTAGTAACTAGCATGTCAATATGAATAGACAATGATAACGATCCTCGCGGGATCCAATAACTGGCTCACGGCCCACATGTATACTCAACCGCCCAAGAAGGGGATTCCTCGGCTCAAGAGTGGCCAATATCACAATATATAGTACGCAACCTTCCGAGAAGGAGGTTCGACGGCTCAAGAATAGCCAATGTCATAACACATTGCTAACAAGTCGGACTAAGCCATAGTCCCCAATCACAATCGACCCCGCACTCACATGAGAGTACGTGTCTCGCCGCTATACAGCGTCACAAAGTGGTATACCGGGGTTCCGAACCCGCTGGTCATCACCCACATCTATTACTCACCTAAATACCGCGCGACGACTACTCCGCAATGCCCTTTCCACGAGAATCAAGCTCCGCACGCGTAGAATCTGATCAAACATAGTAGAAACACAACAAATTAGGCCAATGGGACGACACCCAATCAATACAACTCAATTTACATCAAAATTCTCAAAGTTGCCAAAACCCGACTTTCGGTACGCTTGTTGAAAAATTACAAAAGTCACATATTCGGAATTCTCATCTTGATACGAGTCTAGGCATATAAAATTTACCAAAATCGGACTCCATTTGCCAACTCAAATCAATGTTTTTCTTTAATTTAGGCCTAGGGCTCAAACCCACCTTTAATCTTCCATTTACGAAATTTAACCAAGGATTTCATGTTAAAATGATGTAATTAAGCCACAAAACTTACCTCCAACGAAACCCCGATGATTTCCAGCAATCTCCCGTCAATTTCTTCTTTTGGAACTCAAAAATGGAGGTTTTGGGTATTAAACCCGCGACTGACCAGTTCTGGTTTTAACTTCACTGCCAGCCTATTTTCTTCATCGCGTTCGCGACGCCTCTCATGCGAACGCGATGCCTTTTTCCTCTTCTTCATCGTGAACGCGATACTCCTTCACGCGTCCGCGAAGGTCAACTTCCCAGCCTCCGGACTTTTACTCTACGCGAACGCGTAGTCTCCCACGCGAACGCGTGGCTTCGCCAAATCCTTCTTCGCGATCGCGGCCTAACCCCACGCGAACGCGATGCGTTCCAACTCCCTCATACGCGAACGCGTTACCATCCATCGCGAACGTGATGGTCACCCGGCCCCAGCCTACGCGAACGCAGCATAGCCCTCGCGAACGCGAAGGCTAAAATTTCGCCCAGTGATCTGCAATTTACAACAGATCATTTCTTGCTTCCAAATGCCGGATGATGGTCCGGATTCACCCCGAGGCCCTCGGGACCCCAACGAAAACCACCAACATACCCCAAAACACGATACGAACTTGCTCCAATCATAAAAACACCATCCTATACATCAAAATCACCAATTACACACGGATTCAAGCCTAAGTTTTCTTCAAAACTTCCAAATTACACATTCCATCAAAAACCCGACCAAACGACGTCCGAATGACCTGAAATTTTGCAGGCACATCCAAAATCACCTAACGGAGCTACTGCAACTGTCGAAATTCCATTTTGATCCCCGAATCAAAATCTCACCTACCGTTCGGATTTCGCCAAAATTCAACCTTAGCCAATTCAAGCCTATTTCTACACCGGGCTTCCAAATTCAATTCCAATTGCTCCCCTAAGTCACAAATCACCTCCCGGAACTAACCGAATCATCAGAATTCGATTCCGAGCCCTCTAACCAAATAGTCAACTCCGGGTTGACTTTCCTTATTCAAGTTTCCTTCAAAAAGGCTATATGCCTCATTTTCAATCCATTTCACTCCTAACTCACCCGATAGACTCTAACACTGATATAAAAGCATAAAACATGTAATTATAACATAATGGGGTGGTAATTCCCGTGACGACGGGCCGGGTCGTCACATTCTCCCCTCTTAAGCAAACGCTCGTCCTCGAGCGGGTCAAGAAACATACCTGAGGTCTCAACAAGTGAGGATATCTGCTCCACATCTCCCGCTCGATCTCCCAAGTGGCCTCCTCCACGGGTCGACCTCTCCACTGAACCTTAACTGATGCAATCTCCTTAGACCTCAATTTTCTCACCCGACGTCCCAAAATGGCAATAGGCTCCACATCATAGGATAGATCACCATCAAGCTGAATGGTACTGAAGTCTAATACATGAGACGGATCTCCAATGTACTTCCGGAGCATAGACACATGGAATACCGGATGAACGCTGGATAAGCTGGGCGGCAAGGCCAACTCATATGCCACCTCTCCAACTCTCCTAAGTATCTCAAAAGGACCAATGTACCTGGGACTCAACTTTCCTTTCTTCCCAAACCTCATGACACCCTT
The DNA here is from genome assembly GCA_032618575.1 of Nicotiana noctiflora. Classification (NCBI taxonomy): domain Eukaryota; kingdom Viridiplantae; phylum Streptophyta; class Magnoliopsida; order Solanales; family Solanaceae; genus Nicotiana; species Nicotiana noctiflora. Next base: position 41,882 of record JASVEL010013243.1, on the reverse strand, counting down.
CATAGGTGAAACCTTCAACAATACTCTGTCACCAACCATGAAAGACAACTCTCGAACTCTACGGTCTGCATAACTCTTCTGGCGAGACTGTGCTGTACGAAGCCTCTCTTGGATCAACTTTGCTCTATCCGGAGCATCCTGAACTAACTCAGTCCCTATCAATCTATCCTCACCAGGCTCAAACCATCGCACGGGAGATCTACACCGTCTGCCATACAATGCCTCATACGGGGCCATCTGAATACTCGACTGATAACTGTTGTTGTAGGCAAACTCAGCAAGTGGTAAGAACTCATCCCACGAACCACCAAAGTCAATCACACAAGCTCGCAACATATCCTCCAGAATCTGAATAGTACGCTCAGACTGCCCATCTGTCTGGGGGTGAAATGTTGTACTCAACTCAACCCGCGTACCCATCTCTCGCTGAAATGCTCTCCAAAATCGAGAAGTGAACTGAGTACCCCTGTCGGATATGATAGACACTGGGACTCCATGCAACCGGATAATCTCTCGAATAAAGATCGCTGCTAACCGCTCCGATGAGTAGGTAGTACACACATGAATGAAGTGAGCTGACTTGGTTAGCCTATCCACAATCACCCAAACGGAGTCAAACTTCCTCGCTGTCCGAGGGAGTCCAGTAACAAAGTCCATAGTGATCCTCTCCCATTTCCACTCAGGAATATCAATGCGCTGAAATACACCATCGGGCCTCTGATGCTCGTACTTAACCTGCTGACAGTTGAGGCACCGTGCTACATGTCTGACAATGTCCATCTTCATCTTTCTCCACCAATAGTGCTGTTTCAAATCTTGATACATCTTCGCGGCTCCTGGATGGATAGAATACCGCGAGCTATGGGCCTCTTCCAGAATCAACTCACGAAGGCCATCAACATTGGGCACACATATCCGGCCCCGCATCCTCAATACGCCGTCACTATCAATGGTGACATCTCTAGCATCATCATGCTGAACTCTGTCCCTAAGGACAGCCAAATGTGGATCATCATACTGACGCTCATGAATACGATCATATAAAGATGATCGAGATACAACACAAGCCAATACCCGGCTGGGCTCCGAAATATCTAACCTCACTAGCCGATTGGCTAGCACCTGAACATCATAAGCAAATGGTCTCTCCTCAGCTGGAATATATGCCAAGCTCCCCATACTGACCGCCTTTCGGCTCAAAGCATCGGCCACCACATTGGCCTTCCCCGGATGATATAATATAGTAATGTCATAATCCTTAAGCAACTCAAGCCATCTCCGCTGTCTCAAATTAAGATCTTTCTGTTTGAACAAGTTCTGGAGACTACGATGGTCGGTATACACCTCACAAGACACGCCGTACAAGTAATGCCTCCAAATTTTCAAGGCATGAACTATGGCAGCTAGCTCTAAATCATGAAGAGGATAGTTTTTCTCGTGGGGCTTCAACTGACGAGAAGCATAAGCAATAACTCTACCCTCCTTCTATAATACACAACCAATACCAACTCTAGAAGCATCACAATATATAGTATAAAAACCTGAAGTTGAGGGCAAAATCAATATTGGAGCCGTGGTCAAAGCTGTCTTGAGCTTTCGAAAGCTCTTCTAGCACTCGTCCGACCATACAAATGGGGCACCTGTCTGAGTCAACTTGGTCAAGGGAGATGCAATAGAGGAAAATCCCAAAACAAACCGGCAATAATAACCTGCCAAACCAAGGAAACTACGAGTCTTTGTGGCTGAGGTCGGTCTAGGCTAACTCTGAACCGCCTTTATCTTCTTCGGTTCGACCTAAATACCCTCGTTGGACACCACATGTCCCATAAATGCTACGGACTCGAGCCAAAACTCGCACTTGGAGAATTTAGCATATAGCTTCTCCTCCCTCAATCTCTCCAACACAATACTCAAATGTTGAGCATGCTCCTCCTGACTACGGGAGTAGACTAGAATGTCATCAATGAACACAATCACAAATGAATCCAAATAGGGCTCGAACACACTGTTCATCAGATGCATAAATGTTGCTGGGGCGTTGGTCAGCCCAAACTACATCACAAGAAACTCATAATGACCATATCGGGTCCTGAATACAGTCTTCATAATATCCGAGTCCCTGATCTTTAGCTGATGATATCCTGAACGAAGATCGATTTTACAAAACACCCTCACACCCTGTAACTGATCAAACAAATCATCTATGTGCGGTAGAGGGTTCTTGTTCTTCACCGTCACTTTGTTCAATTGTCTATAATCAATACACATTCGCATGGAACCATCTTTCTTTTTAACTAATATTACCGGAGCACCCCACGGGGACACGCTAGGACGGATGAAACCCTTATCCAGAAGCTCTTGAAGCTGCTCTTTTAGTTCTTTCAACTCAGCTGGTGCCATCCGGTAAGGAGGAATGGATATGGGCTGAGTGCCCGGCACCAAGTCAATGCCAAAATCAATATCCCTGTCCGGCGGCATGCCCGGCAGGTCTGAGGGGAATACATCCGGGAAGTCCCTCACAACAGGTACAGAATCAATACTAGGAGACTCAGCTCCCACATCTCTCACAAAAGCTAAGTACGATAAACACCCTTTTTTAACCATCTTCTAAGCTTTTAAGAACGAAATGACACGGCTAGGGACGAAATCGGCCGAACCCCGCCACTCAATCTGAGAAATACCAGGAATAGCCAATGTAACTGTCTTAGCATGACAATTCAATATAGCATGGTACGGAGACAACCAGTCCATACCCAATATAACATCAAAATCCACCATCCCCAACAATAATAAATCTGCCTGGGTCTCAAGACCCCTAATAGATATAACACAGGATCTATAGACGTGATCCACAACAATCGTATCACCCACCGGGGTGGATACATGAACAGGTAAATCAAGACTACCACGAGTCGCACCCAAATGATGTGCAAAATAAGAGGACACGTAAGAATATGTGGACCCCGGATCAAATAGAACGCAGGCATCTCTCGTGACGGACAGAAATGATACCCGTAATCACCGCATCGGAGGCAACCGCATCACGCCCGTCGAGAAGTGCATAGAATCGTGCATGGCCTCCACCGTATCTCTCCTCGCCTCCGGGGCGACCACGAGAAGACCGACCTCCACCTCTACCAGACCGAGATGGTGCCGAAGAGGAGGGCTGATCCCTCTGCCGAGTCCCGTCCCTACGGAGTCGAGGGCACCGTCTCCTCGCGTGGCCAAACTCACCACACTCATAACATGCACTCGGTGCTCGGAGAAGGGGACCGAAGGGAACCCCTCGCCGCAGAGAAGAACCCCGGGCCGAAGAAGTAGGTGTTGCACTCGGGGCTGGGAGGGCACTAAGGATGACCGACCTCGTCGAAACCCCCGTCGACCACGACCATGCTAACCCCCGCTCTGCTCTGGGCGGCCCGAACGAGAAGGTCTAGATGAGCGACCTGTCTGCTCCGCCGGGAATGCCCTCTAGATGGAGTACCACTAAAACCGCGAACCACGAGGCCTCTTGGCCTCCCGCTCCTCTCTCTCTCGGCGACGATCCGCCTCAACGGAGCGTGCCATATCAACAACCTGCTCAAATGATGATGACAAAAATTGCTCTCTGGTCATAAGAATGCGGATAGAATAGTTGAGGCCGTCAATGAACCTCCTAATCCTCTCCCTATCAGTAGGGATCATCCACGTGGCATGCCTAGCCAACTGTGTGAATCTAAGCTCATACTGGGTCACAGACATGTCGCCCAGAACCAACCACTCGAACTGGCGACGTAGCTCCTCGCGACGAGACTGAGGTACATATTTCTCTAGAAAGAGAGTAGAGAACTGCTGCCATGTGAGAGGTGCTGCTCCTGCAGGCCTACGCCTCTCAAGCTCTTCCTACCAATCAAATGCGGGACCAGTGAACTGAAAGGTAGTAAATGAAACTCCGCTGGACTCAAGAATACCAGCCGTCCGCAACATCCTCTAACACTTGTCCAAGAAACCCTGGGCATCCTCGCCCTCAACGCCACTGAAATGGGGTGGCTGAAGTCTACCAAATCTCTCAAGACGACGCTGCTCGTCGTCGGGCATAGCCTGAACCATATGCTCTGGAGCTGGAGCTGGTGCAGCTGGAGGAATAACCGGTGCAACCACCTGAGCGGGGACCGCCTCTGGCGTCTGAAGTCCCTGAACAACCGGCTCGGGTGTGCGAGCTGCAGGGGTCTGCTGACCACCCCTTGTCTGAGATGTCGCTGCAGCAGCAGTAGCTGAGACTACCTGAGCCAAACCGGAACACACCGATAATATCTGAGCAAGAGTCTCCTGAAGACCAAGAATAGCAATAGATACAGTCTGGCCCTGAACTGGGCTGCTGGAGCATCAACCACTGGGGGCTG
>JASVEL010013243.1:0-32500 GCA_032618575.1 Nicotiana noctiflora | reverse complement strand
CATGTGCTGGAAGGTTCTAAAAGATTCCTTTTAGGGCCTTTTACTAGTATGACCTTAGGGGTTTGAGATTTTTACAGATTTCCCATTTTTAGGAGACCATTATACCCCTAAATCTCTGCAAAATCGCAGAAATCAGGAGCATAAATGACTCCTCTACCCTCTTAGGTTCTAAACTATTTACTATTTTACCTTTTTAATACCCAATTATGCCCCTAAGGGCACTGCTGATTTACTAGCCTGCCTAGGTCAATTTTCAGCTTGTTTTGCACCTATTTAACTAATGGCCAGCCCTGGCATTAGTATTTAAGGGCTGGCCAGTTCTATTTTAAGAAACCATTTCAATTCTAGCCACTTTTAATCTAATTCCAGTCAATTAAGACCAAATTATTTCAATTTTAAGCTAATTGCAGGCATAGCCTGTTTTATTGTTATGATTAAACTATTTAAAACTTAGCCAGTCTCAAGTTGAGACTTGGCTTTGGCTATTAAGGCCAATTACTGAACATTTGGGCCCAAAACCATTTGCAGGTTTGGCCATTTCATGCTCAGGGCTCTAAAGAGAGCCTGGGCTAGTCTGCATTTGCAGACATAGCCCCTTTTGCACAACCAGCCACTGTTAACAGTGAGCTGTGTGTTAGGGCTTAAAGAATTGGTCAACCCTTTGCAAGGTTGACCATTCTTAGGCCAATTATTTAACTTATAGCCTAATTATGATTCCAGTGTTTTATCCTATTTAAAAACTAACCACTTATGAAACCTAGCACTACAGCTATAACCAATCCTCCTAAAGTTCAATCAATTGATCAAATACTCATGCTTAACAGGAACTAGCAGAACTTAACCATCTTTCAACATTAGTTGCAAACTGGAACACATATGATCAGATCATCATGCATTAATTTAACTTAAACTCAGAGGAAACAATTGATATGGTTGAATTTCAGTCAATTAATTCACATCATCAGACCACATGCAATACAGTATGAATTCATGTCAACTTCAGATTTGATTACTACCAGTTCAAGTCACTTTAAGAACTACCAGGATTCATGATATAAGTACAGTGAAGGCCATAACAGTCAGCAAGGTATAACATAAGGCTTATCTAAATTTAACAGGGCATGGCAATCAGAATTCATTTTAAATACTACTCCTAGCTTGATGTATGCATGTTAAGAGTGGGGATGAAGAATAGAAAAGACATGAAGAAGCAAAGAATAACATTCCTAAATCTAACACAAGTGCATGACAAATGAGATGAAGATGATGAAAAGAAGAACATGGAGAAACAGTGAAAAAAGAAACCTAAATCTATCATGTGAGGGTGACATGAAGAGAAACAGACCCAGATTGGCATACTCATTCAGCAAATAAAAACATATGAGAGATGATATGAAACTAGACTTGCACTAAAATGAACACAAATAAGACCACCAGAATGTGAGCAAAGAAGTGAACCCCAGATTAAACACAGGATAACTTGATATAAGAGATGAACAGAGATAGCCAAGCTTTTACTAAGACTAAACATATGAAGATACAGAAAGAGAAACAGTCGAGGTATTGCAAGCCAACAAAAGGTAGTCTAATACAAAGCTGAGTGACAATGAAAGACAAAACAATTAAACATAGTATCAGAATCAACATATGCAAGGTGACAGAAGAAATATCGAAAACCAATCAAGATGAAGAACCCCAATACTGCAGCAGACAAAGAAGCACAGGGATATCAACATAGAGCTACAAAACCACAGGATACTCTAATGAACGAGGACAACTGAACTAATTATGCCAAAAAACAGAGAAGACGGATGGTCATGATATTGCAAGCCAACAAATCAACAACCAGTATACTCAGAAGAAACAGAACATACATATAAGGATGAGATGAAAATAGAACCCTAGTACTAAACACGATCTTGAAAGAATCAGGTTAAAGCATACGAAATCAAACAAAGAAGGCATGAAACAAAGAAGAAGTTAAGGTAATAATCTATGTCTATCAGAGAAGCATGCAAAGCAAATAAAGAAGAATAACATGACGAACAGAAACAAAATAAACACTCATAAGCATACAAATACACAAATCAAACAAAAAAAAATACACAGAATAAAGCAAACAGATAAGGGTCAGGGACTTAGCTCGCGGGGCCTGTCCCCCGAGCTTCCTATTCTCTTCTTTTCCTCACTCTCTCACGAGTACTTTTCTTCTTTATTCTCTCTTCTTGTTTTCTTTTTCTTTATTCTTTTCCAGATATCTCTTCTTTCAATTTTTCCTCTGGTCTTCGTTTTAGGGCTTCAAGGCGAAGCCTTTTTGTGGTTTTGAGTTGTAAGAGGTGTTCAGGAGTGTAAAAGATGAGACCTTTGGGTGATTTGAGGTTTGGGGGTCGCCGGAGTTAGGGTTTCGGCGACACTTTTTGGGATATTCGACGGGATTGGGGGAGATTCGAGGGTAGCCAGTGGTATGGTTGGGTAGATCATGGGAAGGGGAAGAGATTGGCATTGGTTTTATGCGGATCTTCATACTTTGGTGGTCACCGGTGTAACTCCGGTGACCGGGACTTTGAAGAACGGGGTATTTTTCTGGTTTTGGGTGTGTTATGAGTAAAGAAGAAGAAGGAGAAGAAGATGGGAGAGGTAAGAGGAGCCGGCGACCACTGTAGGAGTGGTGGCCGCCATGGCCGCTGAGGATGAAGATTATGAAGAAGATGAGAGATACAGGGGCGGCCGTCTTTAGGGTTAGTGTAAAAATGGCAAAATTCTCGGACCAAAGCCTTTTATAGGCCGGTCGTTTAAGATAATCCGAGCCGCTCGTTGAAGGGAGATCAACGGCTCTGGATGAGCGTTACTAAAACGCCATCGTTTTGTCATTAATGAGACCAAAATGTCTCGCCCGTTGGATCATCAAACAAACGGCTCAGATTGACTCCCGATTATTCAATTACACCACAATTTCAACTAAATAATCCCACCGTTAGATTTGTCCTGATCGAGTGGTGGAGATTGAGCCTCACCCTCACCCCTTGAATCAATTTCGGATTGAATCTCAACCATTGGATTCGACCTGATGAATGGCTAAGATCATTTATTGCTTAATGAACTGGACCAGACTCTTGGGCTTGGGTGTTTGGGCCGCTGACTTGGAATTCTTTTAGCCCAAATGTTATTAAACCCAACTATTTTTGTATTTTTTCTGATTTTAATTATTTTTATGTATTTCCTTTTATACTTTTTTTTTTCTTTTTCTTTTATGAAAAATTACAAAACCTAATTTCCTATTTACTCTAATTTTCTAGTATTTTTTGCAATTTTTCTGCTATTTTTCTTTATTTTCTCCTATTTAAACTATTTTGCTAATTTTCTAATTAACTAAACTAACAAATTAATTACTACTATTTTTTGATTTTTTCTAATTTTTTACTTATTCAAACACACAAAAATATAATTAATTTCAAACAAAGCAAGTAATTTCACTCAAAAACATTTATTTTAATTTTGGAATTTAAAGGCTTAGTGCAAAAATCATGTGCTCACAGCTGCCCCTCTTTGCTCGGGAACACGAAGAGTTTCAGTGCAAAGATAAGTGAGAAGTAATGAGAGATTTTTGCGCATCGGCATATTCCGTGAAAGCATTTTTGAAAACCTTTTGACCGCACCCTGCTTTAGAGGTTGCCTACATATCCTGGGCTAAACAGGAATCAGGTCAGTGTAGTTCGGGAAGGTCTGGCAGTTTAAAAACTACCAGACTTACTGTTGCATTGACACTGTTGAGACCTGCTGACTTACTCCTTATTACACCGGGGGGGGGGGGAATGTAAAATGAAGAAGCTATTCTAAGCTAAGATCCTACGATTACAATTGTTCCTAATCTAGCTCTTGCTCTTCTTCCCTTTCCGGTGATGCAGAATCTTCCTCTTTTTGTTGATTTTCTTTGATGCTGACTCTCTTTTTGTTGATTTTCTTGATCTCGAAATGAACCTGCTTAAAACAAAACAAAACAAAAAACTACCTCTTTTTTTTCTTTTTCTGCCCCAGTGTGGGCTTTTTAACTGTATAAACCATGATGTGCAAAAAAAAAAATATTCCCGTGTTTGAAGATGGGCGCCTAACGTAAATTAAACGTGCAATGCAAATGCGTAAAAGTATTCCCGTGTTTGAAGCGTGGGCGCCTAACGAAATTAAACGTGCAATGCGAATGCGTGAAAATATTCCCGTATTAGAAGCGTGGGCGCCTAACGAATTTAAACGTGCAATGCGAATGCGAAAAGTATTCCCGTATTTGAAGGTGGGCGCCTAACGTAAATTAAACGTGCAATGCGAATGCGAGAAAATATTCCCGTATTTGAAGGTGGGCGCCTAACGGAATTTAAACGTGCAATGCGATGCAGAAAATATTCCCGTATTTGAAGGTGGGCGCCTAACAGAAATTTAAACGTGCAATGCGATGCGGAAAATATTCCCGTATTTGAAGGTGGGCGCCTAACAGAAATTAAACGTGCAATGCGATGCAGAAAATATTCCCGTATTTGAAGGTGGGCGCCTAACGGAATTTAAACGTGCAATGCGAATGCAGAAAATATTCCCGTATTTGAAGGTGGGCGCCTAACAGAATTTAAACGTGCAATGCAAATGCAGAAAATATTCCCGTATTTGAAGGTGGGCGCCTAACAGAATTTAAACGTGCAATGCGATGCAGAAAATATTCCCGTATTTGAAGGTGGGCGCCTAACAGAATTTAAACGTGCAATGCGATGCAGAAAATATTCCCGTATTTGAAGGTGGGCGCCTAACAGAAATTAAACGTGCAATGCGATGCAGAAAATATTCCCGTATTTGAAGGTGGGCGCCTAACAGAAATTAAACGTGCAATGCGATGCAGAAAATATTCCCGTATTTGAAGGTGGGCGCCTAACAGAATTTAAACGTGCAATGCGATGCAGAAAATATTCCCGTATTTGAAGGTGGGCGCCTAACAGAAATGAAACGTGCAATGCGATGCGGAAAATATTCCCGTATTTGAAGGTGGGCGCCTAACTGAATTTAAACGTGCAATGCGATGCAGAAAATATTCCCGTATTAGAAGGTGGGCGCCTAACAGAAATTTAAACGTGCAATGCGATGCAGAAAATATTCCCGTATTTGAAGGTGGGCGCCTAACAGAAATTAAACGTGCAATGCGATGCAAAAAATATTCCCGTATTAGAAGGTGGGCGCCTAATAGAATTTAAACGTGCAATGCGAATGCAGAAAATATTCCCGTATTTGAAGGTGGGCGCCTAACAGAATTTAAATGTGCAATGCGATGCAGAAAAATATTCCCGTGTTTGAAGGTGGGCGCCTAACAGAAATTAAACGTGCAATGTAATGCAGAAAAGTATTCCCGTATTTGAAGGTGGGCGCCTAACAGAAATTAAACGTGCAATGCGATGCAGATTTTCTTGTTTTTCTTGATCTCAAGCTGAACCTGCTCAAAACAAAACAACAAACTACCTTTTTTTTTTCTTTTTCTGCCCCAGTGTGGGCTTTTAACTATATAAACTATGATGTGCAGAAAAAATATTCCCGTATTAGAAGGTGGGCGCCTAACGTGCGATGCAAAATGCAGAAAAATATTCCCGTATTAGAAGGTGGGCGCCTAACGGAATTTAAACGTGCAATGCGAATGCAGAAAATATTCCCGTATTAGAAGGTGGGCGCCTAACAGAATTTAGATGTGCAATGCGATGCATAAAATATTCCCGTATTTGAAGGTGGGCGCCTAACAGAATTTAAACGTGCAATGCGAATGCAGAAAATATTCCCTCAGCCTGAGGACTAGGGAGCAGATTTTAAAAGATGTTACCTTCCTCTTTTTGGTATTTTCTTTCTACCAACTTATCTCTTGCCTGTGAGTTTCTCCACTTATTCGGCAGACTTTCTCTTTTTGGTATTTTAAATTTTCTACATTGGTCACATTCACTTTCAAGTGATTAGTGACAATTTGTTCCTGCATGAAACAAAATTTATTAGATATAAACTGCTGGCAACTGGCATCTGCCGTCCCCACTTCTTATTGCTTCCTTTGTTTTTGCTTTCTCATGTTGCATGGCTCTCAACTTCTTGTCCCTTGCAGACTCTTTTTGTATTTTTCTCATTTCTTCATTTTTGTTTTGTTTTCTTTTCTTTGGCCATGTTTGCCAAGCTTCTTTATTCCTTTTCCCCAATCTTTTATCCTTTCTGATCCAGTGTTGTTTCAACTTCCGTTATCAGGAGCTGGTAGTTAGCTCTCAAAAGGGTAAACAATGAAATGCAGAAAAAATGAAAGAAAGGTAAGTGTATTTTGGAGAGATGACAGAACTTATCTGGGTATTTGCTGGCTGATTCCGCTGACCATGCCATGTATTTAAACTCTGACCCAGTTCGTTCCAATCATCATTCCGACTCTAGATTGCCTTTGACCCAAACCGATACTCTTTTTTGTTGCCTTTTCTCTTTTCTGATGATCGCCTTACGGTGCCTCGAAAGGTTTTCACCAATAAGACTCTCTCGTTTATTCTCTCAACCTCACAATCATCTCACAGTGCCGATTAAGGTTTTCACCGATGAGACTCTCTCATTTTATTTCTCTCAACCTCACAATCGTCTCACAGTGCCGGCTAAGGTTTTCACTGATGAGACTCTCTCATTTTTTATTATTATTATTATTTCCATTTTTCCTTTTTGTATTTTGTTTTCTGTTCCACGGGTATTGTCCGATACTTCGCTCCTCCTTCGTTGTATTTGTTATCATTTCAAAATTGATCAGAAGGTCTTTCTTTGGACTGTAACGTGGCTTTTGGACGGGTTAAGAAAAAAAGATATAAAGGCTCAAAATTTCAACGAGGGTTAAAAATATTTACAACTCTCGGAATTATTAAAACATAACTTCTGCCCCAGTTTCAATATGTGGGGAATTTTTGGATTTTTTCTTTATTGTGACTGAACCTCAGAGAGGCTGCCTACGTACCCTGTCGGGATCAAGTTAGACGTAGTTCATCCAACTTCATAAGTTAGATGGATTTCTTTTGACTCTTTCCCGATTTCTTGTCTTTCTTTTTTTTTTTTTTTTTTAATTTCATTTTTCATCACTTTTTTTTCATTTTTCCATCATTTCATTTTTCATTCTGGCAATTTCAATCTTATTGCACTAGAGCGATTCCGAGAGAGGGATATGAAAGAATTCATTCATTAAGGCTCAAAGGGGTTATCAATGGATAAAGTGTTTGGATAGAGAATAAAATGCCTTCATCATTTCAATTCCAAAATCACAACAAAATACAAACATACAATTGAAAAGGAATCATACATAGTATCTTTTGACCGCATCTGAATTGATAGCAGTCTCTACGCACTTTCCTTCAACATTAGTTAAGTATAACGCTCCATTGGACAACACCCGTGATACCACGAACGGTCCTCGCCAATTCGGTGCAAACTTACCTTTTGGCTCTGCCCAATGTGGTAAGATACGCCTCAATACCAATTGTCCAACTTCAAACTTTCGAGGTCGTACCTTCTTATTATATGCTCTGGCCATTCTCCGCTGATACAACTGTCCATGGCAGACCGCGGCCAATCTCTTCTCATCAATCAAATTCAACTGTTCTAACCGGGCCTTTACCCATTCATCGTCATCTATCTCGGATTCGGCTATAATTCGCAATGACGGTATTTCTATTTCTGCGGGTATAACGGCCTCTGTTCCATACACCAGGGTATAAGGGTAACTTCTCACAGCAGATTTGACTCAGCCCAGATTTTTCTAAAATTTTAACCCGATCGCTTCTATAATAAAACACCCCCAAAACTTTATTTCTTCATATTTCCTGAGCAAAATAAGAGAGAGGGAGGAGAGATTCTTGAGAGAGAAACCTAACATCTTCAAGGATTGTTTTCTAAATTGCTTTTACAAAAATCCTAGGGCAAGTGTCTTCTTCCCTAAATTTTAAAGGTAAAAACCCTAGCCATTTTCCTTGATTTTCAGTTTTTAGAGGGAAAGGAAGATTTTCATGCATTAGCTTTTGAAAATGAAAATTAAAAACTCATGCATATTCTTTAAATTTGAAATTTAGTAAAAAGGAGTGGATAGAAGTAAGAGTTTGCAAAGGCGGAGTTGGCAACATAAGATAACTTGGGTGAATTTGAAGTAGGAGGTAAAAGAAAGAGAATTCGACTCCAGGTATGTATGGTTAACTTTGTTCCTTATGAAATCGCCCTTATGTGTACAAATTATCTTGTATGTGATAGCTATGTGAATTGTTGTGTAATTGTTATGATTAACTTGTTGGGTGTCCGATTGGTTTAACCATGTGTTGTGTGGTATGAGACATGAACCGAATAATTAAAAAGGAAATTATAAATGGTAAAATTGGGGACAGTGGTAGTAATGGCATACTTGGCTTCTTGTGGGCAATTGATGGAACAACTCGAATTGTATATAAACTGTTGAACATAATGGGATTGGTACTCTTGGATATGGAAACATTGTAACATTTTTGTGGTACTGGCTTGAAAAGTATTTGGAAAACATGAACAAATTTGTAAGTTGCTTATTTCCCTTGTTTGTGATCTTTGTGTAGTGTTTTTGTTTGTTGTTTGTGATTGTTGTGATTTGAAACTGTACGGTGGGATCGGGTTACACGCTGCAACATGAAGTAATAAGGTGTGGGTTGGGGTGATAAGGGTGGACGAGGTAATAAGGGTGGAAAGCGATTGAAATCGCCATTGAAATTGACATGAATACAATTGTGAAATCATTGATGTGAAATAGTGAAAGGAGACAGCAGGAGAGTTTGCAACCTATGGGGCATTGATTACCCCTTTGTATGACTTGATTGTGTTCTCCGTGTGTGTTTGGTTGTTGCTTTCTTTGTTGATCCCTATTTGTATGTGGATTGAGGACTACTTGAAACAAAGTAAGTATAGGAACGTGTTTTGCTCGCTTTGTTATTTCTTCGTGCATCTATTGGTTTATTATCGTGACTTATTTGTTTATGGCTTGAGTTTACTTGGGATGAAGTTGCCCATACATACCAGTACAATTCTAGTATATTTACATCCCTTTTGTCGGGGGAGCTACATTCGTGTCATAATTGTAGGTGAATCTGCAGCAGGTATTTCAGTTCATCGGCAGTAGCAGTCTTTCACCTTCCACTGGCCGTTTTGATGAGCCCCTTTCCTCTCGGGGCCCTGCGTGGCTCATGCCACTTCTATTTTGGATTCTTATTTTGATTTTGTGTAAGGTATAGCCAGAGCCTTATTACCGACAAGTATTGTATCATCCTGTTATATCTTAGAGGCTCCGTAGACAGTAAATGTGGGATTATGGTCTTATGTAATTGTCGGTCGGGCGTTGTAAAATTGTAAGCTTGTTAAGAAATTAAGCGTGTTGTTATGTTTATAAAAGTGTGATTTCAATTATAAATTGGTTAACTCCTTGGTTTATAAGTAATGAACATTACAGGGGCAACACGTTGGTTAGGAAAGGCGCCCATGTCCGCTTGGCTGGGGTTACCCGGTCAGGCGCCGGTCATGTCCCTCGATATGGGGCGTGACAAACTTGGTATCAGAGCCTAAGGTTTTAAAGTATCCTAGGATGTCTCAGAGCCGTGTCTAGTAGCGCCCTTCTTATCGGTGTGTTGTCTACCACATCCAGAAGTAGGGGGCTACACAGATATTTAGGAATTTACCCATTTCTTTGTTATTCTATATCGTGCGGTAAAATGAAAAATGGAAGTATTTATGTCTAATTCGTGCCTTGTTCCAAATTTTCAGAATATGGCACCTAAGAAGAAAGCTAGATTCGCCATTGGGTAAGGCGCATTTTGGATATGAACAAGTTTCTATACTTGTCTTTTAATATAAGAAGTTTCAAACTCTTACCTATTCTATTCTTGCCTCTTATCTTTAAAGGACTTAGAGAATAGGTTGCATTTTTACTATCTAAAAATGCTTTTATTTTTCTCATGATTAAATAATATGAGATTCATAAAAGAGGGCCCGTTTATGACACTTGATGAAGAAGACGTCTCAACTTCATAACGGTATGTTATACGATATAAGAAATAAGAACATACATATTTATCTGGAATAACTTGAACAAATCTTTATTTTTGAACTTTGACAAGTTGTAAATCATCCCTTACATGTATTTGAATTATATCTATAACATTCTCGTAACTATTTTTCTTGTAACAGATTTACAAAAAATAGAACAATAGATACAAGGTTTTTTCTTATAACCCGTTTTAGTATAAAACTCTTACCCTTAACTATTTATGTAGTATACTGGGCTTCCCTTAGCTCCATAACATTAGGAAGGGTTTGAGAGGTGACTTCATTGTTCTTATGGGAAAGAATACTATGATGAAGTACTTATGATTCATTAGCTTCAACTATGCACTTGTCTTCTTTTATAGATAGGCTTGACTTTCCTGCATCTTCTTTGCCTTTTATATACACATGACTGTATATTCCATGTAGTCCCCCAAGTGTTTGACTGTTGAAGTATGAAGCCTCGAGCACTTGATAGTTTCTTTCGTCGGCCCATTTCTTGAAAAGAAAATACGTACGGGACTCGGGGGTATGATTATAGATGAAGACTGCTTTATCCATGTATATTTTTATCGGATTTATTGTAACCTTAGACCTGTAATATTAGTGTATTCCATTTTACGTTACATGTCATGACTCATAATCTAGTACGAGTAAACATTTTGCCTATCATCTAAAATCGTTAGTCAAAATTTTAATAATTCAAAAATAAAATCTAACATGATGATAACTGACCATGGGTGTTTCCTTAGAAGTAATATCTCTTTAAATGAAAAACATTCCAATGCGAGGGAAGTATTTTGCCGTCCATTGCCTCCAACTCATACGCTTCTTTTCCTGCAATATCATGTATTCTGTAGGGTCCTTCCCAAGTTGGACTTAACTTACCAGAATTAGTTGCCTTGGTAGATTGAAAAACCTTTTTAAGCACAAAGTCCCCAATTTTGAAATATCGTAGACGGACCTTC
Organism: Nicotiana noctiflora; assembly: GCA_032618575.1. NCBI lineage: Eukaryota > Viridiplantae > Streptophyta > Magnoliopsida > Solanales > Solanaceae > Nicotiana > Nicotiana noctiflora. The sequence continues at coordinate 21,461 of JASVEL010013243.1, read as the reverse complement.
CTGTTGTAATACTGTTCAATCATGTGCTTTTGTGCGGCCATTCTTATCAATGCAGCTTCTCTCCTGCCTTCTAATAGATCTAAATTGACCCACATCTCTTCATTATTAGACCCTTGCATTGCTTGTTCCACTCTCGTACTTGGGTCTCCTATCTCAACTGTGATAAGTGCCTCAACCCCGTATACTAAAGAAAATGGGGTCTCTCCTATGCTTATTTTTGTGGTCATGCGGTATGCCCATAAGACTCCAGGTAATACTTCAGGCCAGTCACCCTTTAATTATTCCAATCATTTCTTCAAATTATTAATGATGATCTTTCTTATAGACTCCGCCTATCCATTTCCTACTTGATGATAATGTGTTGATGTTATCCTCTTTATTTGCCAACTTTGGAAGAATTCCGTGACTTGAGCTCCGATAATTGTAGACCATTATCGCATACGAATTCTTTTGGCACACCGTATCGGCAAATTATATTCCGTCAAATGAAATCTTTAACTTCCTTTTCCCGTACCTGTTTGAATGCTCCTGCCTCTACCCATTTTGTAAAGTAATCAGTAAGTACGAATAAAAATTTTACCTGTCATTTAGCTTGAGGCGGGGGTCCAATAATGTCAATTCCCCATTTCATGAACCGCCACGATACAATAACCGGATGTAACAACTCAGCAGGTCGGTGCATGTTGTTACCATACCTTTGACATTTGTCCCATTTAGCTACGCAATTTGTTGCTTTTTCTTCCATTTTGGGCCAATAGAACCCTGCCCTAATCAGAGTTTTTACTAATGACCTTCCTCCTGCGTGGTTTCCACAATGTCCTTTATGTATTTCCCTCATTACATATTCTGTTTGAGAAGGTCCAAGACATCTTGCTAAAGGGCAACCGAACATTTTCCGATAAATTTTACCTTGTTTTAAACAATATCAAGCTGCCTTCTTTCGAAGTGCTTGTGTTTTGCCTTGTCAACTGGTACGATACCATACTGCAAAAAAGCTACGATTTCATTTCTCCAATCCCAAGTTAGATTATTAAAATTTACCTCATTTTTGTCAGGTTCGAGAACCGAGTGAAATAAGTGAATAACTGAGGTTTTGGCATCTTCTGTTATATCAGCTACAGATGCAAGGTTTGCTAGGGCGTCTGCTTCAACATTATCATCCCTTGGAATTTGGATATCCTTCCATGACTGGAACTGTTTTATCAGTTCCCTTACCTTTTCCAAATATTGTTGCATCCTTACCTCTCTGGTTGTGTAAGTCCCCAGCATTTGATTAACCACCAGTTGAGAATCGCTTTTGATCACTACCTCACTTATTCCAAGTTCCCGTGACAACTCCAGACCTGCAATCACAACTTCATACTCTACTTCATTATTAGTTACAGAATGACATTTAATGGCTTGTCTAATGGTTTCTCCGGCAGGCGGTACCAAAATAATTCCTAATCCCTCACCTTTAATATTAGACGATCCATCAGTAAATAAGGTCTAGACCCCTGGGTTTGCTCCATTAAGTACCTGAACTTCTTTTTCCGCTTCTAACTGCATCCCTTGACTAAAATCATCCACGAAATCTACTAGTACTTGGGATTTTATTGATGTTCTAGGTAGGTAAGTTATTCCATATGCACATAGTTCTATAGCCCACTTAGATAACCTAACTGACAACTCATGCTTATGCAGTATATTACATAATGGGAATGCAGTTACAACAGTAATTGGATGACATTGAAAATATGGTCTCAATTTTCTAGATGCCATGATTAGAGCCAATGCTAATTTCTCTAACTGTGGATATCGTGACTCGGCATCTAACAAAGATTTACTAACGTAATAAATTGGAGATTGTTTACCTTGTTCTTCTCATACCAAAATTGCGCTTACCACTACTTCTAAAACTGCATGGTAGATAAAAAGTCTTTCCCCACCCATAGTTTTGTCTAACAGTGGTGGATTTGCCAAATATGTCTTCAAACTCTTAAGTGCTTGTTGACATTCTTCATTCCATTCAAAATAATCCTGCTTTTTGTGGGCTGAGAAAAATTTGAAACATTTTTCTGATGACTTTGAGATGAACCTTCCCAAAGTTGTGATCCTTCCTGTGAGTCTTTGAACTTTTGTTTTATTTGAAAATACATCTGGAATCTCTTCAATAGCTTTAATTTGAGATGGGTTTACTTCAATACCACACCAAAAACTTTCCTGATGCCACACCAAATGCATATTTTTCCGGATTCAATTTCATATTATACATAAGTAAAATTTCAAATGTTATAGACCAATGTGGAATATGATCCTTTGAATGCAAAGTTTTAACTAACATGTCATCAATATATACCTCCATGGTTTTACCTAAATGTTCCTGAAATATTTTAGTAACCAACCGTTGATATGTTGTACCTGCATTTTTAAGATCAAAGGGCATTACCTTATGATACTAAGTTCCCCTATCAGTTATAAAAGAAGTTTTTTCCTCATCTCCTGGATCCATTTTGATTTGATTATATCCTGAGTATGCATCTTAAAAACTCAACAATTCATGCCCTGCGGTTGCATCAATTAATTGGTCTATATGTGGTAAAAGAAAAGAATCTTTTGGACATGCCATATTAAGGTTTATGTAATCCACACAAACATGCCACTTACCCTTTTTCTTGGGAACCTCAACAGTATTAGCCAACCAGTTAGGGTATTTTACCTCACGTATTGACCCTATTTTGAGCAACTTCGGAACTTCCTCCTGAATTACCTGATTATTGAAGGCTCATTGTTTTCGCTTCTTTTGCTTGACCGAGAGATATGTTGGGTCTTCATTTAATTTATGAGCCACAACCTCCGGTGGTATCCCTGTCATATCAGAGTGCGACTAAGTAAAACAATCTAAGTTAGCTTTTAAAAATTCAATTAACTCTTGTTTTACCTCTGGTTTGAGATTGGCCCTTATATATACCTTCCTTTCAGGTTGGTGTGCATATAACACCACAACTTCGAGTTCTTCTATTGTGATTTTGATGTTTTTGTTTCCTCCGGTTCTTGAATAGTATCCGATCTTGAATCCACATTTGTTTTACCTTCCTCAGTTAAGGTTGAAGCTCCCTCCTTAACTGAATCATGTAATTGCTATTTGGATTCATCTTTAAGAGTTGAATCTGCAACGGAGTTTACTCTTCTAGAAGTTTGTTGATCGCCCTTAATTTGGCAAATTCGCAATGGTGAGGGAAATTTGATAACTTGATGCAATATAGATGGAACAAAATCCATATCATGGATCCATGGCCTCCCAAGAATTATGTTAGTAGACATCTCCATATCAACCACTTGAAACATAGTATCATTGGCAATGCCTTCTGCAAAGGTGGTGGGGATTTCTTCACCCTTGATTATAACAATAGAGTTATCGAACCCTGATAAAGTATGTACCTTTGGAACCAACTAGTGCTGAGCTTACATCTCACGTAACATTCTTACCAAAATAATATTTACCAAACTTCCTTGATAAATCAAAACACATTTACCATTAGTATCATGTACAAATAATGATATTACCAGTGCGTCATTATGTGGGGGTCATGAGGCCTTCCGCATCTGTTTTGTTGAATGTGATATTCTCCTCCTCCAGCACGTGTCGTAGCCACTTTCTATGTGTGATTGTCATTTTGGATATTTTATTGGCTGCAGTATACGAGACGCTATTGATATCTTTCCCTCCACTTATAACATTGACTGTACGTTTAGGAGAGGGCGACTTCGGGGGTTCCTGTCTATTTTTCATATATGATTGTTTGCCTTTCTCACTAAATAACTCAGTGAGATATACTTGCTTTAACAAATGGTCCATCTCACTCTGTAAAAATCTGCAATTTGCGGTTTTATGCCCATGATCATTGTGGAATTCACACCAGTGATCAGGGTTCCTTCTACTCGGGTTCGATCTCATATCCTTAGTCCACCGTAACTTATCTCTTATGCCTCTTAAAACAACTATGAGCTCAGAAGTAGTTATGTTAAAATTGTAACCCCCCAAACCTTGCCTTCAAACCTCCATCATCATCTTTTTGTCCGCGTGTTCCTCGTTCGTTGTTAAATATTGATGAAGAGCCCGATTCCCTATGCCGGGGATTATATTCGTACCTCTCTTGTTTTGACCTCGAGTCTTTTTCCGCAGGTCCCATATAAGGATCGTACCTGTTTTTACCAGACCTCCTTTCACTATCTACACGCCTTAAACTTGTTTTCTCATCTGCGCTTGGCCGCGTTATTATATCTTTCTGGATCCTCATCTTCGTGCTATACCTATTGTAGACATTGTTCCACGTTGTTGCTGGAAATTCTCGAAGGCTTTCTTTGAGTCTCCCCGTAGCCTCTGAACTTTTCTCATTCAAATTACTAGCAAAGGCTATGGCTGCCCAGTTGTCAGGTACTCGTGGCAGCAACATTCTTTCCCATTGAAATCTATCTACAAATTATATTAATAACTCGGCATTTCCTTGCTTAATTTTGAAGATGTCTTCCATCCTTTTCTCAACTTTTTGAGCTCCCGAATATGCTTTAATAACTAAATCTGCAAGCTCAGCAAAAGAATTTATTGAATTTTCAGGTAAAAGAGAATACCAGGTTAAAGCTTATTTGGCGAGTGTTTCGCCAAATTTTTTGACCAGGACCGATTCAATTTCGTGCTTAGTCAGATCATTTCCTTTAACTCCAGTGGTGAAGGTTGTAACATGATCTCGTGGGTCTGATGTTCCATCGTACTTAGGAATATCAGTCATTTTGAATTTCTTCGGAATTGGAAGAGGGACTACACTTGGCTTCCATGCTGTTGTGAGTATTTGTCTATTTCCACCCCTTTAATCAGGGGCGGTACCCCAGTTATTTGTTCTATGTGTTCATTTTGTTCCTTAAGCTATCTCTGCAAGGTTAGTACTAGATTTTGTAAATCAAATTAGCTTGGTTAGCTGGGTCTCCCTCTTGCATTTCACTAGGAGTTCCACCACTGCCTGAATTAACCAGTCCAGAATGTGGGTTCTCCAAAGTATTATTGTTTGGAGCTGGTGTGGGCGGAGCTGCAGGTAACTGGTTAACAAAGGCTTAAAGAGATTTGCTCACCTGAGATGCAATTATTTTCTGCAATTCCTCATTCATATCTTTGACATTGTTGAATTGATTTTGTTGATTTGCCTGAGATCCATCAGGAGTGCCTTTACGAGATCGTCGTGGAGAGTTTCGTGGAGAACCTTGTGGCAAATCGCGAGGTGAATCTCCTTGAATTTGGTTGTTTGTTTGAATTTTTGGAAGTCATATGGTGTTGTCGTTGTTGATTGACATGATTGATTTGAACAATGAAATCAAATTGAAGTAACGTTGATTATTAGATTCACGGTAACAGAACCAATTTGTTTAACCAAAAATTAGATTTTTAGTCAAATCTAGAATATAGAAGAATCGGGTTACTGATAATCGAGAAACAAATAAATAAAAAAAAATTCAATTGCTCAAATGAGGAAGCTTGTAAATCAGAGATATATTCTAATAGTATCTTGTGTTTTTCTTGATTACATGTTTCTCCTTTTATAGGTCATTTAGAGAATTTTTTAAAATTATACGTTACATCCAAGCTATAATGAGGTCATTATGAATATTTAATGGTATTAAATGCTACGTTATTCAATCACTATATTGAATGCAAATATTCCTTAATGGCTCCAGTACTTGTTTCTTCTGTAATGACGTATATCTTCATTCTCTTATGTGTACTGGTTCATTGTCTTTTCGTATCTCCTTCATAATTTAGCTTAAAATAGGTACAGGTCTACCGATCCTTTTGACTTGTACCTTCCCTTTGTTTGCGTATCTCTTTTTTACCTCGCTGTCTTGTACTTCTTTTTATCCATGTCAGCTTAGTCTTTTGATCCGGTCATAGTCTATAAGTAACCCCATGTGTCTTGCCACGTCATTATTTATTTATATATTTAATTTTTTCCAATACAGATTCTGCACCCTCCTTATTTTTGGTAATCTTGTCACTTTCTGTCATGACCCGGATTTTCCTCCGTCATCGGGATCGTGATAGCGCCTACTCGTGGCAGCTAGGAAAGCCAATTCATTCAACATTATCCTGTTCATATCATTATTTTTATACTCATACTTAATAATAAATTCTCAATTTGATAAAAGTGGAAGTCTTTCTAAAAAGAGATGAACGATAATAAGGTAAAACACTGATAAAATTCTCTACCCAAGATGTGGAGTCACCAACTCACAAACTACTAAAGAATACTACACATAATGGTCTGAAAGAAATAATAAGTATCTGTCTGTCTCGGAACAATGAGACCACAGCAAATAATATAAGTAAATAGAAGAGACGCCGGGCCTGGGGACGCCTGCAAGCTACCTCGGTCTCCAAAATGCTCAGAAATCCCACAAATACTCTACTGCTGCTGCTGCTCCTACTCGAAACCTGGACCTGTGCAGAAACGCACAGAAGTGCAGTATCAACACAATCCGACCCCATGTGTTGGTAAGTGTCTGGCCTATCCCGGCGAAGTAGTGACAAGCCTAGGACCAGACACTCACATAAACCTGTGTAGTTCTATATATATGTACATACCATAAAATAAAGGGATTATCAAGTAACACAATTAACAAGAAGTATCATACTAGGGAAAACACAATCAACAACTTATAATAAATCAGCAAGGAGAAATCAGAGTGAAATAAAAATAGTTATTACCAAAACAAGGAAATTTCAAATAGTTGCACGGCATCACCCTTCGTGAACAATGATCAACTTCACAATAGAGTCCCAGCAAGGGAAAACAATGATCAACTTCACAATAGAGTCCCGGCAAGGGAAAACAGTGATCAATTTCACAACCCGGCAAGGGTTCAAGATTTTATCTTAAAATCATTCCACAATATATGTCAACAAACGACTCACGGTCATGCTAGACGCCAGTGTATGGATGATCGTCACCACAGCCCATACACCGCACTCGATCACATAGAAAATAGCACATTAATCCTATTCCCTCAAGCTAGGATAGATCAAACACTTACCTCTAAGCCTTGAAGTCCAATTGTCCTTCAACTATAGCTTTACCTCGAATTTCAGCCTTCAACTTGCTCGAATCTAATCACAATTGGTTCAATTACTTTAATAAGTACTATATAAATTGGTTTGGATGCTTAAAAATGGTTTTCTCAAAGATTTGAGGTCCGATTTCGAAATAAATCATATAATTGAACTCGTGAGGGAATGGGTAACCGGATCTCGGGTCCGGGTCCGTTTACCAAAAATGTTGACCGAAGTCAACTATATCAATATTAATATCAATTTTCTTCAAAGTTTTCATAGAATTCACATATTCTAGCACAAAATCTTTCCGGCTACATGCCCGGACTATGCACGTAAATCAAGGCAACATAAAATGAGGTTTTCAAGGTCTCGAAAGCGCGAAACAAGTGAGAAAAACAGGTGATGACCCTTTGGGTCGTCACACCTTCACCCTCTTCCTTCTCTTGAGCAACCTTTTCCTTTTCTTGAGACCTACAATTGACTATGTAGTGACCCAATTTTTGGTACCATAATTTGGCACATGACCTTCATATTATAATTTTTGAGTATAACCTTTTAGCGATGATTCATCAAATTCCTGTCCCACAAATACACTTTGTGGTAATGGCTTATGCAAATCAACCTCTACTCTAATTTTGGCCATACTTGGCCTAGTTATTCCCATTATGGCAACATCTAGGGCAAGTGGAGAACCAACAGAGGTCAAAAGCTGCTTAATATAATGCCAATCGTGCAAATGATATGGTAAAGTGGGCAAGAGAACCCAGGGCGACTGGTAAGTACTCTTCTGGCTTGAAGTCCGGCACCACTTTTGTAGCCACATTTGCATTTCATATATTTTAATTACCCTTCGGAACCATACTGTTTCCAGTCGTAGACCCATATTCTGACCGTCTCCTTTAAAGGAATAATTTCCGTAAATATGGACCTAATTCGATTAATTTGGGGGCATGGTCTATGAAATCTACCCATAATAGTATACTTACAAGAATCTGTCATTATGCCATAGTAGAAATTAGCTTTGAAAATCACCGCCGACATTCCGTTGTGAGTCGTATATCTTGAAATAACTTTTTCTTTTTCTTGCCGGTTTTACCTTGGGTTGGAGATCTGAGAAGATGAAGATGGGGTGCTAATGGTGTTAGCATAGGAAATATTTTCTTGTTTTGTGACTTCTTTGGGAGCTATTTGTACGCTCCGGAGGGTTGCCTCCCGACGGCTCCATCTTGTGGAGCGTGACCCGTACGCGTTAGAATATGGGATCTAAAGAGCCGTCGTAGAGAGAATCTTTTTAGAGGGAGATTAGAATTTTTGTGCATATATTCAACATGCCTAATCTTTCTCTAAAGTGGGGTGGACCGCGTTAGGCTGGTTTCTCAAATTAACTTTTCTCCGTAAGATTTAGTGCTTTATTTTATGATGTTTTATATTATTATTGTGGTGAGAATACCTTACCACCCTTCTAAACTTGACGCGGATTATTAGTTACAGCATTAAAATATCCGTAATCTTAATCACCCCCTTCAACTTTGCCTTTCGAGAGCCATTACCCCCAAGATTCTGATGTGGCAAAAAAATATAGATGCACTCGCCTGCTGCATGGATTTTTATGCATATATGGCATTTTTTTTTGAAATAATTACCTTTATAAGTATGTTACTGTTTTAGGTAATTTTTTTCGAATACAATTTATAATAAAGTTGGATAGAATTAACTACATAATTTATGCTAAATTTTCTTATTTTGCTAAAAATAATAAAGTTTTAGTTAATCTTATTTTAGATTTGACCTGAAAATAAATTTTTATACAATTGAAAGAAATAGTCAAGACATATACAAAGTTATAAAAATACATAGTTTGAAATCAATTGTTTTGGCCAATATTTTTTATATACCTCTAAATATGGTGCTTTAAAAATATACTCTTTACAAATTTTACCTGAAAAAGTAAAAATACACAATTAAAATAAATAGTCATTGTGTCAAAAGAAAAAATAAATTAAAAAGAGTGTACAATTACAATAAATAACTTAATATTTCTAACATACTTAGTGCTCTAAAAATGTATCCATTTATTCATTGAAGAACACTTGATGTGGATAAAGTTCGTCTTGATTTCCAAAGAAAATAAGAAATTCATACATCAAAACTGTATCAAGACATTAAAAGACTTCTATTTACTAGAATTTCTTCTTTTATTGAGTTTAATACTATATCCGGTTCAAAATAAGTGATTTTTTTGAATGTTTTCACACAAATTAAGAAATTCACCTTTAAATAATAATTAGCAATGAAATTGACCATGTTAACCTTTATTATCTCACTTAAACACTTCTAACACATCCTCCAACACTATTTACTCCAAGGGCAATGTGGGAAAAAAATAATTAATTCATTCTTGAAATGTGAAAAAATTACTTATTTTGGACCATGAAAAAGCCAAAAATCACTTATTTTGAACCGGAAGGAATATTATATTAAGACATTTATCATTTCAAGAATTCATAAATTTGATTACTTTTCTAATTTAAACATATTTAAAAAAAAAATTATTATTTACATGATTTCTATTCATGAATTTGGATTGCACGCGCCCTTAGCCCTTAGACTAGTAAGTCTAAAAGAGATAAAGACTTCAAGTTTGATATTGATACCTTTCCTCATCCCTCCCCACCTAATTATTGCTTCTTATTTTTTGAAAAATATTACTATATTATTTGAAAGAATAATTTAGGGTTTTATTGATACTTTTTGGAAACGAAAACCCCGAACCAATCAAAAATTTCTTCCCAATTCAAGTAGTAACAGTATTGGCGTCCAAAACAACTATAAAAACAATTCTTAAACCATAACAAAAGCCAAATCAACTTCTAATCCACAGATAATTGATTCCTGAATGATTTATATGAGTAATTGATTCGTGAATTCTGTCTTCCCTTCTCTGCTTTCAGCCGTCGCTCCCCTCCTGGTATTTGGTTCGACAACTTGTAAGTTCCTGTCTCAAGTGATTGATAATACCTTATTTATATTTTTGTTTATTTCCTATATATTTAAGCTTTGGCATGATTTGAGTTTTAGTCATGTCCATATTTTGTGATTCGAGTTTCTTATTCCATTATTATACCCCTCTTTATCAATTCTGAATCATATTAAGTACATTATAAAAGAGAAAATTGCAATCTATCATGGTTTATTTTTTTATTATTTCCTTTTTTTTTTAGGATCGATATGTGTATAGTTTGCTGTCATATCAAACCGTAGTTTTCTTATGTTCTGATTCATAGGTCATGGCACTTCAATGCTTCACTTGGACTAGAGAACTCTTGGGTTCATTATTCAATATAACATGTAAAGACGAAGAAGATTTTGCAGAAACTTTCGGAGGTTTGCCAGATTGTATTATCATTGATATCCTGAGTAGACTTCCATTAGATTGCCTTGTTAGATTTCACAGGAATTGTAGGGATTTGAGAGCTTTGATCTCATCACACGATTTTGCTACCGTACATTTCAGTAGAGCTACTAGATCACCTATTCTGCTCATACATGATTATTACAAGAGTACCAAGAACGTGCAGCAATTATATGTGTTTAGTGCGGAACATCTTAATGGGAAGAATGTGTTGAGGAAACTTCAGCTCAGGCCTGAGCTTATGATCAATAATAAGCACTGGGAAAACCCACCAACTCTTCAATGCTCATGTCAAGGAGTTCTTCTGTTTGCTGATCCCATGTACCCTATTTATTATGCTTTGAACCCGATAACACAAGAGGAAGTAACCATAAAACATATGCCAGATTCCGGAAGATCGTGTGCTCTTTATTTTTGTCCATTAACAAGACGATTCAAACTTCTTTATGTACAAGCAAAAGGGAGTTTGTGTCGGTATTTTGTATACACGTTAAAGACACAAACGTGGAGGAAAATCCATTCATCGTCCGCTTTCAACTTTTTGCCATATCGTAACTCTCACGCGGTTGTTAATGGAGCATTGCATTGGATTATGTATACTGATTTTGAAGAAGAAGGGATTCCTCCTTGTGCTAATGGAATCATGGTATATAGAATGGATAAGGAAGAACTCTCTACTATGCCTCATCCTGGAAGTGTGTGTAGCTCAAAGAAAGTCCATACAACTATGACTCTTTTAGTGAAGGAAAACTGTTTGTGTTTCTGTCACTTGCTTGTCCCTGAATTTGCAGTGGATATATGGATCTTGGAGGACTATAAAATGAGGGTATGGAACAAAAGGTACAAGGTTAATCTCTTTGACCAGAAAATTTTTCCTTTTAGTTTGCCTTACACTCGGCCCGGGTTTGCATACATAGACGTGTATTGGTGGATAATGCTTATTACCATCCAAGGCGGTGAACTTCTCTTTTACCTGCGCGATAGAGGTTTATTTTCTTATAATTTAGATAATAAAACTGTGAAGATATTTGAATTGCAACTGGAAAGGTTCTATGTTTGTAGGACTTATATAAAGAGCCTACTGGCAATAGCGTAACTCTCCTCGCTTTTTACTAATATTCTTAATCTTTCTAATTTTGGTGCTTTGTTAAGTTATATGAAATACCGTTCTTAGTGGAGGTTCAATGTGTTTCTACTTTTCTTCCACTGGAGTTGGAAAAACTGTAAATCTTTATCTAATGTTAAATTCTTTACCATGCTATATTTTAGGTGTCCTATAACCCACCCTAGTTTTCTTAATTATTCTCCATTTCCTGCTGATATACTAAGTGGCCTATTTTCTTTGAGCCACTTAGTTTTCATGATGTAGCATTGCTTATTTTACAATTTTATCTCAAATGCAGTTGTAATTAGTGCAAATTCGTTGTGCGTTGCACGATCCTACACTATAGTGAAATAACATTTGAAAGTATACGACTGATAAATTTTATTCTATATCATAACGGGCAATATTTATTTTGAAAAGTCTATTAATTTTTATTTTATAATAAAACTGTCACGACCCTAATTCACCAATCGTGAGCCTGTCACGACGGTACCCGGTCTTCGCGGCCAGGTAAGCCTAACACGGTGCGGAATGTACAACTCTTATGAACAAAAGTTAATATAACAGCGGAATAATGCAAATAAAATGTAATAAGTGCCGCTCGGCACATACACTTCGCCAAATACCAGAAAAAAACATACTACCAAGACCCGAAAACCCATGGGCAACACAGACTAAGAAAGAGTACAACTGTGGCTCTATATATCAATAATGTCTATACAACACAAATAAGGGAAATAACTAATATCACTAATGAGAATAGAAGGGGACTCTCTGGATCTGCGGACGTAGCAGATCATACCTCAAGTCTCCTGAAAGTGCTCCTAAATCACCTGTAATGTGCCTGATCTGATGTACCTGGAACTGCACAACAAAAGTGTGCAGAAGAGTACAATGAGTACACCACAACGGTACTCAGTAAGTGCCAAGCCTAACCTCGATAGAGTAGTGACGAGGAAGGTCGGGGCATTACCGAGAGACAATAACATAATGATAATAATAATAAGTAGTTTCAGATAAGAATAAGACTGAAATAACAGCAATAAAGTAAATACTGCAACTGTCTACAATCAAGCTAACAAAAAGTAACAAACACAACAAAAATACAATCAACAAGTCCAGGATCTCCGGGAATTGAACCCGCAGTACCTCTCTATATTCACCAACTCAAGATCTCCGGGAATTGAAACCGCAGTCCATACATCTGTATCTCTGGGTCTCCGGGAATCGAACCCGCATCCATCGGATCTCCGGGAATTGAATCCGCAGTCCGTATCTCAATATCTCAGGATCTCCGGGAATTGAACCTGCAGTCCGTATCTCAATAGCTCAGGATCTCCGGGAATTGAACCCGCAGTCCATATCTCAATAACTCTAGGTATCCGAAAATGGAACCCGCAGCCCTTGGGTCTCCGGGAATCGAACCCGCAGCCCTTGGATCTCCGGGAATTGAACCCGCAGTCTGTATCTCAATATCTCAGGATCTCCGGGAATTGAACCCGCAGTCCGTATCTCAATAGCTCAGGATCTCCGAGAATTGAACCCGCATTTTGTATCTCAATAACTCTAGGTCTCCGGGAAATGAACCCGCAGCCCTTGGATCTCCCGGAATTGAACCCGCAGTCCACAAACACAAACACAATCAATAAGAGGAAAAACACAGAGAAATATGAAATACATAGCTACAATTTACACCAAAATCAGTATCAACAAGTTCCAGGAAATTCAATTAAGACATGTAAGGCACTTAGACAGATAATCTTATCTAATCATGCTTCTCTAACTCACACCAAATAAATATCACAATTGAATCAATTGAATAACAAGGATATCACGATTTGAACAGTTCAAGTAAGGTGGTTTTTCAACAATCTGCGCAATTACACGCCCGTCACCTCGCGTACAAGGCATTTAAATCAACACATAATGTCCTAGGGGAGAAGGTTCCCCCACGCAAGTTTAGACAAGTCACTTACCTCAATTCCGGTACAAAACCGCTAAGAAACGACTCCTTTGCCACGAGTATCCGACTCCGAGTGGCTCAACTCTATCCAATTAAATTGCATATTGTAAATAATAATTCAAGTAATTTATTCTACAATTAAATTCTAAACTAATACGAAAAATTATGAAAAATGACCAAGATCACACAAACATCGATGAAGCTCGATTTCTAAAAGACGGGATTTTTTTAGCCATTCATATCCAAAATTCCCCCCTTAATGATACTACGATGATCCAATATAGTTATGTAACTTCAATCTACAATTCAACATTCAATAGGCCAATATTGGTAATAAATTTCATAACTTATGCCATTTAGGCATATTATCAAACACCTTGTAGGCATAGTTTTTGCATCATTCCGATAGTTGTGTCCTGGCTTCAAGAAGCGTCGATGCCCCATATAACAAAACTTTATGCCATGTCTAAGCCTTCTAGATTGAGTGTTTATGTAACAAGATGGCCATACAAACCGACCATAACTGCACCATCCAGAGAGAGTACCATATGCTAAAAAATCATTTATAGTCCACATGAGAGCTGCTCGCATTTGAAATATCTCCTTAGTAGAGGCATCATATGTTTCTATTCCGACATCCTACAATTCATTTAACTCTTCTATTCAAGGTTGCAAATAGACATCAATATTATTTCCATGAGCTTTTTGTCCAAAAAGAAGTAAGGACAAAATGAAGAACTCTTGTTTCATGCACATCCATGATGGAAGATTATATGGTATTAAAATCACTGGTTATGTACTATGTACAGTTTGCATTGTGCCAAATGGATTAAACACATCAGAAGCTAATCCAAGACGCACATTGCGAGGATCTCCAACAAATTTAGAATATTTACTATCAAAAATTTTCCAAGCTTCAGAATCTGCAGGATGCTGTAGAACTCCATCTCTTGTTGCCATCTTCATGATGCCATTGCATTGCTTTAAAAGTTTTGAAGACATAAACAATCTCTGTAGCCTTGGTTTTAAAGGAAAATACCTTAGGACCTTGGCTGGAATTTTACTAGCAGCATCTTTCCATCTAGAAGCCCCACAAACTTTGCATTCATTAACATTCTTATTAGCAAACTCTTTCCTTAAAAGCGTGCAATCGTTGGGACAAGCATGAATTTTTTCATACTTTAAGCCTAAGCCTTCAACTGTCTTTTTGGTCTCATAGAAAGAAGGAGACAATTTATCTCCTTCAGGAAGTGCATCTTTGACCATTTGAACGTGCATTTTAAGCGATACATATGCTGCAAAAAAGACAGTTTGCTAAACTTCTTACATCCAGGTTACAGTTCTTACTCCTTCATGAGCCGTTCAAACTTATCCACCTGTGGATGAGGTTGATTTCCATATGGATGAACAGTATTCTGATGTACGTTTTGATCCATGCCACCACTTTCACTAATGTCAGTATCCATGAACTATGTAACATCTACAAATGCATCATGTATCATTCCTCGCATATCATCGCCCCTTAAAGTTGAACCAAGATTATCATATGTCGTAGCCCGATTTACTTGATGGATAAGCACACACTCCGTATAAGGACATGCAATTTTTTCTCCACATTTTTTTGGAAAATGCATGATTTAAAAATCATCTACTCCCTCCAAATATTCTTTACTAACTCTATCACAATACATCCAGCTTTTATTTCTAGGATTGTCCATGACGCTCAAGATATTCCTTTCTTTTCTATAATTACTGCAAGAGCTACAAATTTATTAGTAAAAAGGAGAAATTAATAAAAAAAAAGGTAGTTCAAATTAAAAAAATCAATCCTATTAGTAGGTAATTCCATAGTTCAAATATATCATTTTAACAATTGAAACTTCAAAGATAAATCTATTAGAACTATCATTTTAACAGTTAAACTATCTCTAATTTCTATGATTTTCACATAGTGATTCAATTTTTTTTAGACTAGAAATATTAAACATATAAATTACAGTTCTTCTATGGTTTTCATATATTGGTTCATAAATCTTTTTAAGAATAGAATTATTGAACTTATATTTTATAGAAGAATCATATATCATATATTTTAAATTTTTCAAAACTTACTACTCTTACTTACTAATTTGTTTTTTACTCTTTTGTTCATTGAACGTCCGTTTAACTAGTTCTAAAGCTAAATGGAATATCAGTTAATTTATATATCAGTTCGAAAGACCCTTAGCTCAAGAACGTAAAACAAATGGAGCAATATAGAACATGAACATAAATAGCTTACTTATATAAGCTGCTCGAAATCAACTACAGTCTTGTTGAGGGTTACTCTCGTTGCAAATTATTATTATACAATGTCAAACAGAACTATTTTTTCTACCTTATTAAAGAAATGTGTTTGTCTACTTTTTCTTATCAGAAGCTTGAACACTTAAGGTGTTAGAGAGAATGCTATGAGCAAATCATCTACCACTAGATTTTTCAATCTAGACATCGAACTATAACTTAGAATAACACTTATAATTGGAAGATATTAAACTTTCACTTTAACAGAAGCTAAAAAGCTACCTAGACAAGCTCAGACCCAACCAAATAATTATACTAACATTTTCACACGAAAAAACACGAAAACTACAATAACAGCAAACTCGATGAGCTAATTGATCAAATTACTAATTATGCTTATTCCAGAATAAAAAGAGTAGAACAAATAATAAAAAGGCATCCTAATGAGAAAAACCTTACATTTATTGGAAGCACAAATGTCTCAGGGATTGGTTGCACGCACCAACGCACTACTAGACAGTCATAGCTATCGAAGGTGTCCGTTAAACAATCAAATCTGCTGGCTACATTATTTTAATTCTGTTCTATTTTCTATCCCCGTTTACAAGAAGGAAACTCCTAGGTAGGCTCTAATAGAAATGTTCAACACATGCTAGTGCATCTTGTATTTCTAAATATTATCACGACCTTTGCGACATCAACATCAGTAAGAAAAGGAAATGTAGAAATCACCAAGGCCATTGTAAACTCCAAGGCCATGACGAGATAGTGTTGTTGATTTAAAAGAAAAATAATTGCAGCGTCTCATGATGTTGATGATCTGGTCGAGGAATTTGATCGACGTATTGAAAAATTACAAGGTGATGCCATAGACTTTTTGAATGCAATGAAACAGAATAATTTAGAGCTTACGAAACAGAATAATTTAGAGCTTGGGGAACAGAACAACTAAATGCTAACGAAGGTGCTAACAAACTAAAGGGAAAAATAATTATTTTAGGTTGGGTCTTTATCACTGCTTCAAAAAGAAAAGCTTCTGACTTTTAACATGAAATGTGCAATGAAATAAACAACTGGGCGTCATTAATCCATTGTAATAAATCAATATAAACAATCGAGCAGCATCAATATATATATATATATATATATATATATATATATAAAATAGAGAAACATCAATCCGCTGTAAAAAAATAGAGAAACATCAATCCGCTGTAAAAATATTCATATAATCATTCGAGCAGCATCGGGTCAATCCACTATAAATCAATTCATTGCAAAACGATTCAATATCTGTTTCAAGCGATTTCAAGCAACAAATTTAACAAGGGAAGAAGAGATTTTAAGCAGCAGATTTCAAGCAATCCAAAACGATTTCAAGCAACAGATTAAACAGGGGAAGAATATATTTCAAGCAACAGAGTTTAAGCAATTCAATACGATTTCACACAACAGATTTAATATGGGAAGAAGAGAATTTAAGCAACAGATTTCAAGCAATCCAAAATGATTTCAAGATACAGATTCAACAGGGGATGAAGAGATTTCAAGCAACAGATTTCAAGAAATTCAAAACGATTTCACGCAACAAATTTAACAGGGGAAGAATAGAAGACAACATCGGCGAGATGTTAACAAAGACGAGAGAACTTACCTGCAAAAAAAATCAACGGGGACTATGGCGGAAGTTTGAAGCAGCATCGTTTAGCGTTAAGGGCTTTTCTATGGCAGAAGTCTACGGTATGCTATGGATGTAGGGAAATATGTTTTCCTAAACTTTTCTAAATTTGGAGGGAATGATATTCTCGTCCAAAAATTTTGGAGGGAATTGTATTTTCTTTTTGTGCTGAAGGAATATTTATTAAAGAAATAAAAAATTAATTCAATTAGTAATTTTTAGTGGCAATTTAATTTTTATTGCCAGTAAAAAGATATCTTTTACTGGCTAATGGTTATTTTCCGCTAATTTTTCAGCTTAAAGAATTTATTAGCAATAATTTCCTTATTGCCCCTAAATAATTGTCGCTAAAGCTCTTTTTTGTAGTAGTGAGAATGCTGGGGCCACTTACACGAGTGTCATGAAAACTATTTTCCATGATATGATACAAAATAAAGTAGAGGTGTATGTGGACAACGTCATTATCAAATCCAATAGGGTCGCAGATCACATAGCATATATGAGGAAATTGATCGAGAGACTCAGGAGGTACAATATGAAGTTGAACCCACGAAGTGTGCATTCGAGGTTCCTGCAGGAAAGTTATTGGTATTCATTGTTAGTCGCTGAGGGATCAAGCTAGATCTCACTAAAGTCAGAGCTATTCAGGAGTTACCACCACCTAAAAGCAAAAAGGATGCGATGAGCTTCCTAGGACGGCTCAACTACATCAGCTGATTCATAGAACAGTCCATAGTAATATGTGAACCCATCTTCAAGATGTTGAGAAGGGTGCAGAGAAAAATTGGACCGAGGATTGTCGGATGTCTTTTGACAAAATCAAGGAATACATGTCCACAAAACCAATTCTGGTCCTGCTAGAACCAGGATGAACTTTGCTACTTTATATCCATGTTAGATGGAGCCTTTGGATGTGTTTAGGACAACATGATGAGATATGAAGAAAGGAGCAAGCCATATATTACCTGAGTAAGAAATTCACACCTTATGAAGCACGGTAGTCTCTACTTGAACGCACTTGCTGTGCTTTGACCTGGACAACACAAAAATTAAGGCATAATTTCTATGCCTGCACTACATAACTCACATCCAGGAATGATTTCCTGGAGTACATATTTCATAAGCCCATGCCTATTAGAAAGTTGGCTAAATGGGAGATAATACTAAGTGAGTTCGACATCGTCTATCTAACTCAAATGGCAGTCAAGGGACAAACATTAGTAGATCACTTCGCTGACAATCCGGTGTGGGAGAATATGAATCCTTGAAAATGTATTTTCCTGATGAAGAAGTATCATTCTTATGAGAAGACATTGCTGACGCATATAAAGGTTCGAGGATGTTCTTTGGCGGATCCACAAATTTCAAAGGAGTAGGCATTTGAGTAGTTTTGGCGTCAGAAACGGGTCAACGTTATCCCGTATATGCTAAACTGGGATTTCCCTACACCAACAACATGGCGAAATATGAAGCTTGCATACTAGGGCTCAACATGGCAGTCGACATGAACATTTAGGAATTGCTGGTGATCGATAACTCAGATTTGCTTGTGCACCAGGTACAAGGTGAGTGGGCCACCAAGAATTCCAAGATATTTCCATATCTGCAGCATGTGTAGGAATTGAAAAGGAGGTTCACAAAGATAGAATTCTGACATGTGCCCAGAATTTAGAATGAGTTTGCCGACGCATTAGCCATCTTGTAATCTATGATAAAACATCCAGATAAAGAACTATATTTATCCCATCCCGGTGATGATCCATAATCATTTGGCATATTGTGCTCATTTCGAGTAAGAAATAGATGGAAAGCATTGGTTCCATGACATTAAGGAGTACTTATCAGAAGGAAAATACCCGGAGCATGCAAATCACATTTAGAAATGCATACTCCAAAGATTGTCAAATCACTTCTTCCACAACAGAGAAAACTTGTTCAGAAAAACTTCGGATTTAGGTTTACTAAGGTGTGTCGACGCAAAGGAAGCTTCTAAGCTACTTGAATATGTGCATGTTGGAACCTATGGTCTGCACATGAACGGTTTCGTCTTGGCTAAGAAGATACTCATAGCCTGTTACTTCTGGATGACCATAGAGACATATTGTATTCAGTATGTTCGCAAATGCTTTTAGTCTCAAGTGCATGCCGACATGATAAAAGTGCCGCCAAATGAGCTCAATGCAACAAGCTCAACTTGTCCATTTTCCACCTGGGGAATGGATGTTATTGGTCCAATTGAGCCTACTGCTTCGAACGGACACCGGTTTATTCTGGTAGACATTGATTACTTTGCAAAATGGGTAGAAGTTGTATCTTACAAAGATGTAACCAAGAAAGTCATCGTAGACTTTATCAAGGATCGTATTGTCTGCCGATTCGGGGTTCCTAGGCCCATTACTGCCAACAATACCGCTACCCTCAACAGTGATCTCATGAAAGTTATATGTGAAACTTTCAAAATCAAGCACAAGAATTCCACCGCCTACAGACCTTAGATAAATGGAGTCGTAGAAGTCGCCAACAAAAATATTAAGAAGATGCTAAGGAAAATGGTAGAAAATCACAAGCAGTGGCATATGAAGTTACCATTTGCTCTATTAAGGTGTTGCATCACAGTTCACACGGCAATCGGGACAACCCCTACATGTTGCTTTATGGTACCGAGGCTGTCATCCGTTCTGAAGTAGAGATTCCTTCTTTAAGAGTCATACATGAAGCTGAACTCAATTATGTAGAAGGATAAGAAGTCTATATGAAAAATTGGCCTTTATCGATGGAAAGAGAATGAACGTAGTGTGTCACTGCCAACTTTGTCAGAACAGAATGTCCAGAGCTTTCAATGAAAGGGAAAGGGTCAAACCGAGATAGTTCGCACGAGGGCAGCTAGTATTGAAGAAAGTCTTCCCACACCGAGACGATGCCAAAGGGAAGTTCTCTCCCAAATGGCAAGGTCCATACATGGTTCTTAGGGTCCTGACATGAGGACTCATACTTGCATAAATGGATGGAGAAATCTGGCCAAAACCAATTAATTCAGACACAGTCAAGTGATACTATGCCTAGATTATTTCACAGTTCTTTTGTGATGTAATTGAACTATGCTTGACCTAATTTCCATTTAAGAGGGGATACGTAGGCAACATTATGGTTTCGCTCATCACATGCTAGGAAATAAGTAATCACATGCTAGGAAATCAGTAATCAGTCAAGAACTGGGCCAGAACTTTTAGAAGGATTCTCAAAATTTTGAAGAAAATTCAGTAGGGTCTTCCATCCGCAAAAATTTAAAAATCATCTATCAAACTGGGGAACAATTTTGAGGAGCACCCTAAAAATTCCAAACATAAGAGAGCTACAATACCTTTGAAATGTGTCACAGTCGCTAGTTCATCAAAAATTACTGGATATATCAGTACGCTTCCAAAACGATTCAATTTTATCAGTGAATGCATATTTGAAAATTTTATTTTTCATAACGGTCAGGTGCTACCTAGGGGAACTCGAAGGGGGATTCCAGAGCAGAGCAGATCAAGGCTAGCAGATGAAGCATGAACCAACCTCCCCTCATAAAACTTATGATTTTTCTTTGAAAGCAAACATATTTGACGTAACGGAAACATTCGTACACAAAGCAAATTCACCATCCATTCAGCCATCAAGCACCGAATATGTCTCCAGCTAAGACATACCCTTCCCTTATCTACTATTCACTCTTTGCATGAGTCTAATCTCTGACTCCATACTTGCATGAGTCTAATGCCGGACTCCATATTTCCATAAGGATAACCCCTGCCTCCCGTTTGCATGAGTCTAATCTCTGACTCCACGTTTCCATGAGTCTAATCCATGACTCCATACTTGGATGAGTCTAAGCCCTGACTCCATATTTGTATGAGGCCAATCCCTGCCTCCATATTCACATGAGTCTAGTCCTTGACTCTA